>JAUIMM010000378.1:7467500-7756458 GCA_031769625.1 Taudactylus pleione
TTGGCCACCGGATCACTCTGTGTGTGGAGACTGCCCGATATGTCGATCGTCACATCGCAAGGTGCATATCGCACCGTGAATGGGGCCTTTAAGTCTACCCATAGAAATGTGATACCATTCCTTCCAGAAGATGTGCAGCTATTCAGCAAGGTATGATAATAGTTTTCAAACATTTATATATTATTTTCCACTATTGCAACAACTTCTGGAAAATTTCAGTCTTGGGTTAGAACAGTAAGTGATCCCTCAGCTGATGCTATAGGTCAACTACAGGGAGATCCGCTAAGTTTTGGAGAGTGATAAAGTGGAGAGTACCATCCAATCAGCTCCTGTCATTTTTCAAACATAGCCAGCAAACTGATTATTAGGAGCTGATTGGTTGGTACATTATCACTTTCCACTTTATAACTCTCCGAGGCTTATTGCATCTCCCCCCTATGACATTAAAGGACACGCACCCTAGAGCCTACAGTATAGAGCTGTTCGGAGTGGCATGCTCTACTGCCTGGTGCTGGGCTGGCATTCCCGCCCCTCAGCATGACACCATGAAGTCACATGTTCTAGAGCGGGTCCAGCACAGCATGGCACAGAGCCCTGCCCAGCATTGCTGTAATGTATTATTACACATCTTATGTAATATATTCAAGTGCAAATAATGCCGCTCCTTAGTCATTATCATTTGGTGTTCACCTGTGATCACTAAGCAATATTATCTTCGTGACCTACAGAAATATTAGTAATGCCAGGGGATGGGGTACTGTAGGCACTTAAAATGTTTGAAAGTGCTCGAATTACATTCTGCAAAGGAATTAGCATCTTTGCAAAAATGTGCTAAATAGTTGTAAAAACTATGCAAAAAGTGATTCCTTCAATAGACTGGGCAATTATAAAATATGCACTGAAAATGTCATAGCTAAAAGTTATAATAGGCATTATTCAAAAGCAGGTTGTTGGTGAATGGCCCTAGATGTAAGACCCTATATGAACAATTTGCACATAGGTTATGGATCTGTCTAGGTTTGTAGTGTTGCTATTGGAGTCACTAGAAAAACCAGCACATTGTTACTGTAAGCCACACACAGGTATTCCGGCAGCAAGTTCTGTACTACACTTATTTGTTCTGTGCAATGTCTATTATGTTCTAGATGCTATGTTTATTTTCTGTAGGATCGCAATTTGTGTTATGCCTTTGCTTATGCTGTATTTTGCACGTGGGTTATGCAGCATAAGAATAAGAATAAGGAGTTAAATAATTACTCGAGCATATCTGGCTCACATTTACTCTGAAAAAATGATAATATGCAGAGTGTGAAAATAAAAGGTGCTATTACTACAACTGCATTTGATAAAATAGGAGACTATGGGCCTGATTCAGACCCACTCGCGAGCGGCTGTACGCTCGCAAGTGGGTCGATGGTCTGCACTGAGCATGCGCACGACGGAGGGAGCTCCGTCGTGCGCATGCGCCAGACACGACGAGCGAAGGACTTTCCTTCGCTCGTTGTGTCCGATCAAAGGGGGCGTGCTGTCAATGTTGATTGACAGCACGCCCCCTTTGGTGGGCGTGCCGGGGGCGTGCCTCCCTGACGGGGGCGTTCCCACGGGAACGCCTCCCGTCAGAAGCCGGCCCACTGACATCACTAGTGATGTCAGTGGGAGTGATTTGGGCTCTGATAGAGCCAAAATCACTCCGGAGCTTGCGGTTGAAAACCTCAACCGCAGGCTCCGGCTCGCAATTTCGATGGTCGCGATGGTCACGACCATCGCGGCCATCAAAATGCACGCTCGTATAGCCTGTGGGTGGTGACCCACAGCTATACGAGCGTCCAGGAGGACGCTCCATGAAAAAGGAGCCCGGCCCTCATGCAGAGCGTGCGCTCTGCTCAGAGCGTACGGCTCTGAATGAGGGCCTATATTACAAAGAAAATGGAATATCGTTAGGATACAAGCAAACACAAAGCCATAATAAATACTTCTATGGGACAATAAAATTTAACCCCTTAGTTTCCGAAACCAGCATGCTTCAAGAGAATAAGTGCAGACTATATACAGTACCATCATTTCACAGTAGTTAACTGGTTAATACAGGGGGGGGATCATATTCGTTTTTGGCCAACTACTCTCTAAAATAATATCGTTATAGTTCATAGTGTCCAACTTATCGTCTAGTGTGTATGTGGCAAAAGGTTTATTATTTCTTCACATATCAAAGAGGGGCCTCTTTAAGCAGTACATATGGACAGACAGACTGATCAGGTAAGCAAAATGAGGGACATTTAGGAAAACTGGTGCTCAGGGAAAGGGTTATAACTAGGGATGAGCGGGTTCGGATTTCTGAAATCCGAACCCCCCCGAGCCCCCCCGATCCGAGTCAGGCTCGACTTATCCCGCCTGACTCGGATTCTGAAATCGAGGCAAAACGTCATCTTCCCGCCTTCCGAGTCTCGCGGGATTTGGATCCTATATAAGGTACCCGCGTCGGCGCCATTTTCTCACTCGACTGTGGACAGTGAAAAGGGAGGGTGGGAGTTAGGGCTGGCTGGGCTGTGTAGTGTAGTGTAGTGTAGTGCAGAGTAGTGTTGTGCTGTGCGGTGCTGCGCTGTGCTGCTGTTGTCCACTACTTCAAAGTCCATAGGGGCTGGCTGTGTTGTGCTGTGCTGCTGTTGTTAATAGGGGCTGTGTCCACTACTTCAAAGTCCATAGGGGCTGGCTGGACTGTGCTGTGCAGTCAGTTCTCCATAGGGGCTGTGTCCACTCCAAAGTCCTGTGCAGTGTCCCAGTTCTAAAGGGGTGCTGTAGCGTTGTCCAGGGGGTGCTCTGTCCATCAGGGGTGCTCCCCCCAAGTGCTAAAAAAATAATATTTTTTTTGTGTTTGTGAATTGTGTGCGCAGTAGCCGCACGTGCATCAACAAAGTAGTGCCAAGCGTGCGCCTGTGTCATAAGTAAAGGGCCGGCTGGCTTGACCGTTAAAGGGTGCTGTAACCCCCAAAGTACACTCCAGTCCAAACCAAAGAAAAAATTATTTTCTGTGTTTGTGAATTGTGTGCGCAGTAGCCCGCACGTGCATCAACAAAGTAGTGCCAAGCGTGCGCCTGTGTCATAAGTAAAGGGCCGGCTGGCTTGACCGTTAAAGGGTGCTGTAACCCCCAAAGTACACTCCAGTCCAAACCAAAAAAAAAAATATTTTCTGTGTTTGTGAATTGTGTGCGCAGTAGCCGCACGTGCATCAACAAAGTAGTGCCAAGCGTGCACCTGTGTCATAAGTAAAGTGTCGGCTTGCTCGACCATTAAAGGGTGCTGTAACCCCCAAAGCACACTCCAGTCCAAACCAAAAAAAAAATTATTTTCTGTGTTTGTGAATTGTGTGCGCAGTAGCCGCACGTGCATCAACAAAGTAGTGCCAAGCGTGCGCCTGTGTCATAAGTAAAGGGCCGGCTGGCTTGACCGTTAAAGGGTGCTGTAACCCCCAAAGTACACTCCAGTCCAAACCAAAAAAAATATTATTTTCTGTGTTTGTGAATTGTGTGCGCAGTAGCCGCACGTGCATCAACAAAGTAGTGCCAATCGTGCGCCTGTGTCATAAGTAAAGGGCCGGCTGGCTTGACCGTTAAAGGGTGCTGTAACCCCCAAAGTACACTCCAGTCCAAACCCAAAAAAAAATTATTTTCTGTGTTTGTGAATTGTGTGCGCAGTAGCCGCACGTGCATCAACAAAGTAGTGCCAAGCGTGCGCCTGTGTCATAAGTAAAGGGCCGGCTGGCTTGACTGTTAAAGGGTGCTGTAACCCCCAAAGTACACTCCAGTCCAAACCAAAAAAAAAATTAATTTCTGTGTTTGTGAATTGTGTGCGCAGTAGCCGCACGTGCATCAACAAAGTAGTGCCAAGCGTGTGCCTGTGTCATAAGTAAAGGGCCGGCTGGCTTGACCGTTAAAGGGTGCTGTAACCCCCAAAGTACACTCCAGTCCAAACCAAAAAAAAAATTAATTTCTGTGTTTGTGAATTGTGTGCGCAGTAGCCGCACGTGCATCAACAAAGGAGCAGCGCCAAGCGTGCGCCTGTGTCCCATAAGTAAAGAGCCGGCTGGCTCATTTCTTAAAGGCTGGTGTAACCCACAAAGTGCACTACTCTCCAGCAAAAATAAAAAAATATTTTCGGTGTTTAGCCGCACGTATATATCAAATCGATATAACATAAATGGAGGACCAAACTTTCTCCAATAAAAATAAAATAGAGAAAGATCAAGAACCACTTCCTCCTAGTGCTGAAGCTGCTGCCACTAGTCATGACATAGATGATAACATGCCATCAACGTCGTCTGCCAAGGCTGATGCCCAATGTCATAATAGAGGGCACATACAATCCCAAATGACAAAGTTCAGGAAAATGACCTTGAAAAAAACATTTAAATCAGCTGAAGAGAAACGTAAACTTGCCAATATGCCATTTACGACATGGAGTGGCAAGGAACGGCTAAGGTCGATCCCTAGTATGTTCATGACTAGTGGTTCAGCTTCACATGACGATGGAAGCCCTCCTCCCACTAAAAAAATCAAAAGAGTTAAGCTGGCAAAAGCACAGCGAAGAACTGTGCTTTCTAAGAAGATATCACAAATCCCCAAGGAAAGTCCAAGTGTGGTGGTGGTTGCGATGCCTGACCTTCCCAGCACTGGACGGGAAGAGGTGGCTCTTTCCACCATTTGCACGCCCCCTGCAAGTGCTGAAAGGAGCACCCACAGTCCACTTGCTGATATGCCAATTGAAGATGTCACTGTTGAAGTACAACAGGATGAGGATACTGGTGTAGCTGGCGCTGAGGAGGAAGTTGGCGAGGAGGATTCTGATGGTGATGTGGTTTGTTTAAATCAGGCTCCGGGGGAGACAGTTGTTGTCCGTGGGATGAAAAAGCCCATCACGGTCATGCCTGGGCAGAAGACCAAACATTCCACCTCTTTGGTCTGGCAATATTTCTATCCAAATCCGGACAACAACTGTCTTGCCATATGTACCATATGTAAAGGTGAAATAAGTAGGGGTAGGGACGTCAACCACCTAGGAACATCCTCCCTTATACGGCACCTGCAGCGCGTTCATAAAAAGTTACTGTCAAGTTCAGAAACTTTGGCTAAGACCGTAAGCAGTCCAGGGACACCTAAATCCCATTGTCCTGTTGTATCCAAGCGCCTGCAAACCACACCGTCAACTCCCTCCTCGTCAATTTCCTCCTTAGTCAGGATCGGAAGTAGTCCTGCAGGCCATGTCACTGGCATGACTGACTCTCCTATCCGGGATTCCTCCGGAGGATCCTGCATTGCTACGCCTACTGCTGCTGCTGCTGCTGTTGCTGCTGCTGGGAGTCGTTCATCATCCCAGAGAGGAAGTAGGAACACCACTACTTTTACAAAACAATTGACCCTCCAACAGTCCTTAGTGAGGAGGATGAAGTACGACAGCAGTCATCCTGAAGCAAAACGTATAACTGAGGCCTTGACTGCTATGTTGGTGTTAGATGTGCGTCCGGTATCCGCCATTAGTGCAGTGGGATTTAGACAATTGATGGAGGTAGTGTGTCCCCGGTTCCAAATCCCGTCTAGATTCCACTTCACTAGGCAGGCGATACCGAGACTGTACAGAAACGTCAGAAAAAGTGTCCTCAGTGTCCTGAAAAATGCCGTTGTACCCAATATCCACTTAACCACGGACATGTGGACAAGTGGAACAGGGCAGACTAAGGACTATATGACTGTGACAGCCCACTGGGTAGATGTATCACCTTACACAGCAACAGCAGCAGCGTCACCAGTAGCAGCATCTCAGAAACGCCAGCTCGTTCCAAGGCAGGCTACGCTGTGTATCACCGGTTTCAGTAAGAGGCACACCGCCGACAACCTCTTAGAGAAACTGAGGGAAATCATCGCCCAGTGGCTTACCCCACTTAGACTCTCCTGGGGATTTGTGATATCTGACAACGCCACCAATATTGTGCGGGCATTACATCTGGGCAAATTCCAGCACGTCCCATGTTTTGCTCACACAATAAACTTGGTGGTGCAGAATTTTCTGAAAAGCGACAGGGGCGTGCAGGAGACGCTTTGGGTGGCCCGAAAAATTTCTGGCCACTTCGCCATTCAGCGACTGCGTGCCGAAGACTGGAGTGCCAGCAAACACTCTTGAACCTGCCCCGCCATCACCTGAAGCAAGAGGTTGTGACGCGGTGGAACTCAACCCTCTATATGCTTCAGAGGATGGAGGAGCAGCAAAAGGCCATACAAGCCTATACATCCACCTATGACATAGGCAAAGGAGGGGGTATGCACCTGACTCAAGCGCCGTGTTGTGCAAGGTTCTCCAGCCCTTCGAACTTGCCACACGTGAAGTCAGTTCAGACACTGCCAGCTTGAGTCAGGTCATTCCCCTCATCAGGCTTTTGCAGAAGCAGCTGGAGAAAGTGAAGGAGGAGCTAAGACGGAGCGATTCCGCTCGGCATGTGGGACTTGTGGATGAAGCCCTTCATTCGCTTTGCCAGGATTCCAGGGTGGTCAATCTGTTGAAATCAGACCACTACATTTTGGCCACAGTGCTCGATCCTAGGTTTAAAGCCTATGTGGTGTCTCTCTTTCCGGCCAACACAAGCCTGCAGAGGTGCAAAGACCTGCTGGTGAACACACTGTCAGCTGAAGCGGAACATGACACGTCAACAGCTCCTTCTTCATTTTCTCCCGCAACTGGGGCTGCCAGGAAAAAACGTAGGTATCCTAAGCAACCCACTGGCGGTGATGCAGGGCAGGCAGGACCAAGTTTGGACATCTGGTCTGGACTGAAGGACCTGGCAACAATTTCTGACATGTCTACTGTCACTGCATATGATACTGTCACCATTGACAGAATGGTGGAGGATTATATCGGTGACAGCATCCAAGTAGGCATGTCAGACAGTCCATACCTGTACTGGCAGGAAAAAGAGGCAATTTGGAGGCCCCTGTACAAACTGGCTCTATTTTACCTGAGTTGCCCCCCCTCCAGTGTGTACTCCGAAAGAGTGTTTAGTGCAGCCGGGAACCTTGTCAGCGAAAGGCGTAGGAGGTTGCTTCCACAGAATGTGGAGAAGATGATGTTCATCAAAATGAATTATCAGCTCTTCCAGGGAGACCAGCCTCCAGAACGTACAGAGGGACCTGTGGCGGTGGATTCAAGTGGGGACGAGTTAATACTTTGTGAGGATGAGGATGTACACACTGAAGAGGGTGAGGAATCGGTGGATGAGGAGGATGAGGATGACATCTTGCCTCCGTAGAGCCAGTTTGTGCAGGGACAGATTAATTGCCAGCTTGTTTTGTGGGGGCCCAAACGAACCAATCATTTCAGCCACAGTTGTGTGGCAGACCCTGGCGCTGAAATGATTGGTTTGTTAAAGTGTGCATGTCCTGTTTATACAACATAAGGGTGGGTGGGAGGGCCCAAGGACAATTCCATCTTGCACCTCTTTTTTTTCTTTGCATTATGTACAGTTTGGGGCCTAGTTTTTCAAACTGCCATCCTGTCTGCCACTGCAGTATCACGCCTAGATGGGTCACGTGTTTGTGCCGCCCACTCGTGTCGCTTAGCTTAGTCATCCTGCTACCTCGGTGCAACCTTTTGGACATAAAAACACTATTGTGAGGTGTGAGGTGTTCAGAATAGACTGGAAATGAGTGGAAATTAAGGTTATTGAGGTTAATAATAGCATAGGAGCAGAAAAACCTACAAATTCTGTGATTTTAGCTGTTTTTATGCTTTTTTTCAAAAAAATACAGATCCAAAACACAAAACCCAGAACCCAAAACACGGAAGGGTGGTTTTGGCAAAACCAATCCAGATCCAAAACACGAAGAAAGATCCAGATCCAAAACCAAAACACAAAACACGAAAAGTGGCCGGTGCACACCACTAGTTATAACTTGTTATAAGTGATTCTTGAAAATGCTCTTTTGTGATGTCTACTTTTGTATAACTTCCTGCTTTTGCGGTGAAGCACATGGACTTTCAGTGGATCAGTGAGAAGATGAATATATTGAGGGTGTTGCTTGCTAGGCGCAGAATAGCATTATACAATAATGATAATGGAGAGGACGCTTGTGTAGTGATATTCCCAGCTTTGCGGAACTCAGCACAGCACTTCTCTCCCAGAATGATCTTATCTGCCATCTCTGCAGTCCCAGAGATCTTGTCTTGTATTTTTATTTACCTATTCATGCACATGGATCATAACTGATCAGTTCAGAGTATAGGTTTAAATGAATTAAGGGGGTCGCGTCCTCCCTGGTGTATTTTCTACAGCATCCACCAACCCAGAGATTGCTGTTACATTGGTATTTTCAGCCTTGTAATGCGCTTGATGAACGAAAAGGTGTACATAACGAGGCATTGCAGTTGTGCAGTCTGTAAATGACCCTTATAGCCTCCATTTACTTACATTTTTTTTCAATTTACTTAAAGAATTCCTGAATCCGTGAAATTTTGAACATATTCATGGGAGATGTTTTGTTGCACAAAAGGCTAAATTTAGATTTATACATTCTTTCTTAAAATATTATTTGTATGACATCTCAGTGTAATAAGTCATATTTTACCTGACAGCATGTTATCATTCTTTATTGAAGGGAACTTCAGGGTCATTTCATGCTTGTGTCTGTGAATCATCAAGTGATCCTCTGTGGGGAATCGCTATAAAAGAAAAAAAAACATAAATGTGTAATACATCCTTGCCAGAGAATTGCTATACTACAAAAAAAGATTTCTGTGATATCAATGAGTAAGCAGAAATTACTTACAGTAAAGGTGCGTACACACTGGGCGATTAAAGTGGACGACTGAACGATAACGATATTGTTATCGTTCAGTTGTCCACTTTATCTTCCATTTTTAACACCGAAATGATGAATGATAAGGACACGCGCGTTCCCGTGGGTCGTTTGTCATTGTCGTTCATCAGGTAAACATGCAGGCCAACCTGACAATATTGTCAGGTTGCTGCATGTTGGGGAATGGGGGAGAGAGCCCGGCGCCAGAGCCGGCCCTAGCCCATTTGGTGCCCTAGGCAAAATTTTGACTGGTGCTCCCTTACAACCCATACCAAGCTGAACAGCCCCTCAGGAAAAAAAAACAGGTTGCCCTCCTCAGTAGGTGCTGTCGACGTTTTAAGACCCATCTGTCTTTTCATCAGGACACATCATGATGAAAAAACCAATGGGTCTTGAAACATCAACAGAACCTATGTGATTTGTGACAAAATATCACTTTGTTACAACTACTGAGGAGTGCCGCATGTTTTTTTTCCTGAGGGGCTGTTCAGCTCGGTATAGGAATTTGTCTATTATGCTAGGAGGGCACCCTCGAGATTACCAGTAAATGTATTCAGTGTCGGGCTGAATGGATGTATATAGATATATACATATACACACATATGTATATATATATATACATATACACACACACATATATATGTATATACATACACACATATATACACACACACACATTATATATATATATATATATATATGTGTGTGTGTGTGTGTGTGTGTATGTATACACAGTATGTGTATATATATATATATATATATATATCCCCCCCCCCAGCAGTGCCCCTGGTAGTATTCCCCCCCTAACAGTGGCCCTAGTAGTAGTCCTCCCTCCGGCAGTGCCCCTAGTAGTAGTAGTCCCCCCCATCCAGCAGTGCCCCTAGTAGTAGTCCCTCCCCAGCAGTGCCCCTGGTAGTAGTCCCCCCTAACAGTGCCCCTAGTAGTAGTCCCCACTCCAGCAGTGCCCCTAGTAGTAGTCCCCCCTCCAGCAGTGCCCCTAGTAGTAGTAGTAGTCCCCCCCCTTCCACCAGTGCCCCCAGTCGTCCCCCCTTCCAGCACTGCCTGACAGACAGACACATGGAAAAAAAAATTCCACTTACCTAATTCTCCGCTCCGGCGTCTGCTCCTCCATCCACCGTCCTCCCGCGCCGGCCCGCTCTGCATGATGGGAGAGACGTCATGACGTTTGTCCCATCAGCCACTGCGGGAGCCGGCTCCAGCAGTGGGCGCAGCGGCCGATGAGAGTCTGTTTGACTCTCATCGGCTGCTAAAACAAACACACAGCTGCCGTCGACGTGTCAGTCACGGCTCTGCTCCGCAAAGGTACATGGGAGGAATGGACGCGGCTGGGCATGGTGGGGAACCGTGGCAGAGCCCTGGAATGCCCCTAGGCATTCCAGTCGCCCCTAGGCATTTGCTTATTATGCCTATGCCTAGGGCCGGCTCTGCCCGGCGCTGAACGATATCATTAATGATATTGTTCAGCGGGTGTGCTACAATGTCATGAACGACATTGAGCACACCCTGCCGGGGACACACTAGACGATATCGCTCAGGGAGCATATCGTCTAGTGTGTACGCTCCTTAAGTGTTTACTAACTTACAGAATAAAAACTAAACTTATTTCAATTGTAAAGGTGCATACACACACAACGATTTTTTCGTTAACGATATCGTTTATCGTTCAATCGTTGTAAAAATCGTTCACTTTCTGAGTTAAAACGATAAACGATTATCGTTCATGCACGTTCACATTTGTAGTTAGACTGCCCAACTGAACGATTTTCATGAAGGGAATATGCAAAAATCGTTTGTAGTTCAAAAAAATCGTTCATTACACTTTAAAAAATCTGACAGATAATCTGACAGAAATTCGTTCAGAAAATCGTTCAGAAAATCGTAACAAAATTGTGTGTGTGTATGCACCTTTAGGTATAAACAATAACAAAAGGACAGCCAGCAGCATGCAGTCTGGGGCAGATTATAGAAATCAACTAGTGCATGTTGTGTCTTGACCCAAGTTGCCCTATTCTCTCATAAAATTAGAGGATTGAGGTTAGGGCTAGTGTGGCACTTGACTATGACATCATAACCATGTGCCACACACTCGGGAGGCAACCCATTACAAACATAGATTAATAGCATGTGGCAGTTTCCCAAGTGAGAAGCTTGTGGCATTTGTCCCTACATGTACGCAGCCAGCTCTGAAAAAGTCACTGTATGGGCCTGATGAAAATCTCACAGGGACTGTGATCCCTTACGCAGCGGCTCTGTGAAAATTCGCAGCACATGTGCAGAACCGAATTCTTCCGCCTGCTACCGCCCCCTGGGAGTGATGTTGCGGTCTATGACCGCTGCACCACTCCCGAAATCGTGCCTCAGAATGCCGTGCGAACAGCACTCTGAGGCGCATGCACCTAAATCAAAAATGACATAGTTTCCCTCCGTACACAAATATGCTGATTTCTGCGTGTGCAGAGATCAACTGAAGCAGGGAGGGACTGATGATCAGTCTCCACTGACCCACTTTCTGCTGCGCTCTGCAACAGGGTGAGGGGGCGGGGCTATACCACAAGGGGAGGGGAGGTGCAAAAGGGGTGGGGAGGGTCATCCTTTGGCACTGGGTGAATTATGCTTCCCCATAAAATATTAATTTGCTTGGGGGGGGGGGGGAATATATTAAAAATAAAAAATTACATATATAATGACACATGGGGAGGGGGGAACTAAACTGGGGGCCCATTACACTGGAGGTGAGGGGGGGCCCTGACACAGGGATCTGTTATTACTAGGGAGGTGGGGGTTGCTAACGCTGGGGATCTTTTGCCACGGGGGGTATATCTAATAGGGGGTAAGACAGGGCTCGACAAATCCCGGGGGCCAGGTTGCCATGGCTACCAGATTTTGCTGTCTGGCTACCAGATTTTGCAGTGAGGGAGGAAGCAGATCCTCATCAGCTCTGGCAGAGTTTCATGCCTATAGTACTGAGGTGTTCATATCATGCACAGGAGTGCATGTGCTGAGTGTCTCCTGCGGTGACTGCTGTGCCTGTGTCCATCTCGGCCTGCGCTGATGACTCCTCTCCATCCTGGCCTGATCTGATCCCTGCTGTCTGTCCCAGTCTATGCTGATCCTCCTGTACGTCCCTGCTGTCTACTGTCTCCTATCTCAGGCTGCATAGGGTCTATGCGTAGCTAGGGATTGTGGAGTGGCGTCAGAGGGATAGTGGTGTGACCATGAGGGGAGGGGGGTTTTGTTGTACTTTCTGGCACCATTGTTTTATGTGAAATGTGGTCCGTTATTACTGGAGGGTGGAGCAGGGGATCTGTGCAGAGCAGTGAGGGGGCCTCCATTTTACTGTATCCATTCAACTGTGACCATTTTGTGGACTAGTATAGTGTGTATAACACACAGAGCTGTGCTCCTTACTCCCTGCTGTAATTATTTGGGGGGACGGTGGTTTGGTTCTTACAATTTCATCCTGGCTCCTAGATTTTAGAAAAATTTGTCAAGCCCTGGGGTAAGACGTCATATTACAAGGGGTCTGTGGACATGGAGGTGGGGGGTGGGTGCAAAACACCCCCTTGGGAATATTTTTATTGTTCAATAAAATATTTAAATATATTTTCAAAATACTTTTTACACTTTATGAAATAAAATAAAACAGTGACAATTTCTGGTGAAAATGTATTTGTCAGTTAAGTGGTTAAACGTGGGGGTAGGGTCAGACAAGGGTCTGCATTAGGGATGGGGGGAGGTAATTAGGCAAGGGTCAGCATTAGGGGTGGGTATTAATTAGACAGTGGTCTACCTTAGGAGTTGGGTGTCATTAGACAATTAGGGGTGGGGGTCCATGCAACAAAAGCCCCAACTGAACCAATTTAGCCGGTACAGTACAGCTTTGTAACTGTCTGTACCGGCACCCAATTTTCCCTGTTGCCTCACACAACCAATGTACTCCTCTTGCTCTGTAACTTCTCCCACCTCTGTTCCCCATTACCCCTTACCTTCGTCCTCCATCTTTTCTGATGGAGTCTGACTGCTGATCAGAAGCAATGTGGATGAACCTGACCATGTCAGGGAAGCAGGATCTTCTGATGGTAAAATCTGTGCTCTATTATCCTGCTGTCGCTTATTATATCATGGTGGTATGATGGTGACAACGTGATCATGACGAGCCTCTCAGCCGGCCACAGTGTCGGTCATAAATCATAAATATTTCTATTTTAATCTCAAAGTTATGCAATTTTTCTACTTTAAGTTATTAGTCAGATATTGGAGCTCATCGTGTGTAGGGGATGTACACGCCCACAGGGAACTGGCCACACCCACACAGCTCTGGTTACACCTCTTCCTCTTCTCACAATAGGTCCTTGATCATTTTTAGTTCCAGCCCCCCCCTCCCCCCCTCACCACTACCACCAACATGATGCTGCCATGCCCTCTGTCCTGCGGAGCTTAATGCACTGCTGTATAAAATGTATTACATACATCCAACTTGTTTCAGTACAAAGTGATAAAGCATTAACATTTGTATAAAGAAAATAGGTAAGTTTATGTATGCTTATAACTGGGAAAAGGGTATGTGTTTGACATTCCAGCATCTACCAGCACCAGTTAACATAATTATGCATGAAACATTATCCCAGATAAGCTACATACAATATGGGCTCATTGAAATAATAAATTAACCATATTGACATTTTATAGAACAAGCACCTGATTATCAATCTGCCACATCTACTTAAAATGATTGTTTTTAGTAGTGTTTATGCAATGCTAATCCTTTCTCCTGATGACCACAACAAATCATTTGGAGAGGGCCAAGCAGACACTTGGCAGTTCTATGAGGTCACTATTGATTGAAAAACAATAGCCAGGAGCAGTCACTCAAGTTCCCGAACAGCACAATGCTCAGCAAAAGATAATACGTGAATTAAATTTCATTTAATAACACATTCAGTGCCGCTTCATCCTGCAGTGGTGTTACAGCTCTCCTTATAGTGCCCTACTGCCTACAGACAGAGGAAGCAGATACTGAGGCTGCAGCTTATCAATGTACTAGGAAACATTGTCATCTACAATACATCTAGCGTTCCCGCTAGGCTGTTTTAGCGGGGCGCGGCGCCCTGCCCTCCTTCTGGAGGGCAAAAAGCACCCTGCCCTCCAGGAGGAGGGCAAAAAGCGCCCTGCCCTAACAGCCTGCGGGAGCCGTTCTCACCCGCGGGACGCAGCGTCCCGCGGGTGGAGAAACATGCGGTGACCCGGTCACCGCCGGAGAATAGACACCGGGCGCATGCGCCCGGCATCTATTCTCCCTGTCTGCAGGGTTTGGGGGCTGCCCGGCGTGCCCGTAAGTGCCGGGCACGCCCCCAAGAGTGACGAAAAGGGGACGCGTCTTATAGACACGCCCCCTTTTCCGATGACCACGCCCCCTTCTCGGCCGCGCGCGCACCTTCGGCGCGCGCACGGGCATGCCCTCTCTAGCTCCGGTGCCCTGCCTGCCGCCGGAGCTAGAGGGAACACTATACATCTATATATATAAAGAAGAAGTTTGTTTGTTGGCGAATATCTTCCACAGCTCTCAAGGTAAAGCTGCCAAATCTTACATAGTTATTTAGTATTGAAAAAGTAAGCTATTAGATCACGTAGCGACAATGCGACATGACGACAGAGTGACAAATCTTATACAATATATAAAATTAATTGGTCTGTTTGATGGTTTGTCTGTCCGGTTATGCATTCAGACACCCCTGCACCGATATGGATGAAACCAACACGACATGGTCCAGTTGGATTCTGGCCAGGTTTTAGGTGGGATAGGGTCCCGGTCAGACCTTCCATTGGTGTACACTGGGCAGAACTTTGACCCGTGGAGCCTCTTCTGAGCCTTCCACTGGATGAATTTGGACGAAAACTTCACAGAGTGGTATCATTGGATCCCAGAAGACATACTAAGGGATGGAGGTCCCGGTCGGACCTCCCGTTGGTGTACTTTGGGCAGAACTTTGACCCGGGGAGCCTGTTCTGGGCCTTCCAGTGGATGAATTTAGACATCATCACGTAATAAAACTTAATAACTGGAAGATTTTAACCTCGGCCGGATACTTCAGCTAGTATGAATATAAAACACATGGGATGATAATCTATGTCACAGCTCTAGTTCACATTATGAGGCTGATCTCTGTGCACAGGCACAAATTGCGAGCTCTTGTATGCAGCGTATGCACAGATTTACACATGTCCGTCTTATGCTGAATCATACGGAGCTTGGCTGGATCTGTCTTTCCATGAAATTGAGTGTAATGGCAACAATGTGACCACCCTGTCTATGGGCGTGCACCAAAAGTTCCATGCAATTCTGAGTTGTGCATTCAGGGATGGGAAGGCTGTGTCCTTGCATGGGGCTGGTGTATAGGGCTGGCTCCAGGGCTAATAGCGCCCTGTGCCGGCCGAGGTCTCTGCACTCCTTATACTTATCAAAATTGGGGGTGTGGCCTAATTGCCATAGGCCACGCCTCTTTATGTGACGTTATCTGAGGATCGTGCCCACATGGCACGCCTCCAAATAACGTCAGGCTGGGAGGAGCCTCACTAGCTGGGCTTCCCCCAGCCCTCTCACGGCACTGAATGTTTGCCGCGTGCATGCTGCGGCGGCGGGGGTCCCCAACCCCCAATTTGACCACCCGCGGGCCACTTCGGCCCACTGGTGGAACAGCGGGACAGTACTGTCCCGCTGAAATCGGGATGCTGGGGAAGGGTGTGTCCTCTATGGGTGGGGCCCTTGTTCGACCACTCAGGTCGAACACCCCTAGAGTCAGTCCTGCTGGTGCAAGTGCAGATACTAATGTCGTTTGTGGTGGATGGTGTAAAATTAATGTGCGCCACATTTTTTGATTGCAGGATCAAGAACACCCGCATTAGCTCTACGGATTCTCGCATTAGCATAAGATAGTAAATCAGGCTTTCGCAGTGGCTCGCGACCAGGGACACTATCGGAGTACAGGGGGTACATGTGTAAGGGGCCCAGATAGTTTTGGCTGGACCACAGGCGTCTTTCTTTGTTTTCTAATTTTGTTTTTTATTATTTCCATTCAACCAGTGGAGGAGGAGTGTGCTGGAGGCAGCTGTCCATGCTCACCAGGGCCCGCCCTTCTGCAGTGACTTTATGCATGACAGGCAGCCTAGCAGCAAATCAGACTCGCTGCCTGTTATTCCAGTACAGCAGTCGCACAAAGCTCTCAGTCTGTACGTCAGTGTAGTGAGCAGGGAAGCTCTTAGTCTTGAGAGATTATCCTCATCTACTAAAACTTCCCAGTTCACCACACCGACGTACAGAGTGCAGAGCAGACTGAGAGCTCCATGCTGCACTGTAATGACAGTCAGCCTGTCTGATTCGCTGCTAGGCTGTATGTCATGCATAAAGTCACTGCAGAAGGGCGGGCCCTGGTGAATACGGACACCCGCCCCCAAGAATAATCCTTGCCCACCGCTGGCTGTTTTCTAAAGCATTTGCAGCTTTATGACTCCCACCCCTTGCCCTCACAAGAGGTGTATCTATGGCTACAGTTTTCTATATATTTACCTCTCTCTCTACCCCCCATGTGTGCCTTTTTGTGCCCCTGGTTGTGCATCTGCCAGTCCCCCATGTGTGCCTCCTGCCCACTTACTATATATATTTATCTCTCTCTCTACCCCATGTGTGCCTTTTTGTGCCCCTGTTTGTACATCTGCCAGTCCCCATGTGTGCCTCCTCTGCCCTACTTCCTCCATGTGCCTCTGCCAGCCCTGCTCATGTGTATGCCTCTGCCCTCACCCTCATGTGTATGCCTCTGCTTACCCCATGTGTATCTTTAACTGCAACCCCCGTCTGTTATTGTGCCCCCTCCCCCATCTGTAACTCCACTTCAGGAACCCTACATGTTTACTTTCTACACTGATTCTGATGGCAGCCCTGCCCACAACTACAGTCACTTTGCATGGGGCTCAGAATCAGTCCCACTCTGTATGTTCTAATGTCATCATTCTAAGTTTTCACTAGAAACATTTGCGTATTAAAGAATAAAACACCCCATTGAATAACATTTTCCTGACTTGTATGATGGAACTTTATATGGTCACTGAAATTCTCCCGAAGATATCGGGGGTTAGGGGGAGGGTTAGGTTTAGTCGCTGTGGAGGGAGAGGTTAAGGTTAGGCACTAAGGGGGGAGTGTTAGGGTTAGGCACCGGGGAGGGTAAGGTTAGGGTTAGGCACCGGGGAGGGAGGAATACTTGAAAGAATGATTCTGTGAGTAAGAAACTATCCTTGAAAAAGTACCTAGGCAGGTACAAAACGCGTTGGTTTACAAAGTGGAGGAAGAAAAGCAGAGTACCAGCGGACCAAGCCGTCACGATCGTCACAGAGCCTCTGATGACATTCCCGGCCGCCGTGCATAGCTGCCGCTACCCCACAAACACATCGTGTGGTTTCCCGTGCGGTATAGGCAGAGTGAGGACATGTTGCCGGCACTGGAAGCCGAAGACTCAGGTAGGGACAGTTAGGTTCCCTTGCTTTGGACTTGCCATACCACTGCACTTTTGCCTTGTGCTGCCTCACATGTCTTTTAAAAGAACCTAAACATTATGCAGTACAGGTTGAGTCTCCGATATCCAAAATGCTTGGGACCAGGGGTATTTTGGATAACGGAATATTCTGTATTTTGGAATATTTGCATAATATCATGAAATATCTTGGGAATGGGACCCCAATATACACACAGAATGCTTTTATGTGTTATATACACCTTATACACACAGCCTGCAGGTAATTTTATACAATATTTTCAATAATTTTGTGGCTCAAACATAGTTTGTGTACATACATAAAATTCAGTTATGTTTCATATACACCCTATACACACAGCCTGAAGGTAATTGTATTCAATATTTTTAATAATTTGTGCCCTATACAAAGTTGTGTATATTGAACCACCAAAAATCAAATGTTTAATTATTTCAGTCAAGCCAAAAAAATTCCGTATTTTGGAATATTCCGTATTTCGGAATATTTGGATATGGGAGACTCAACCTGTATATGGTTTCAGTGATGTCTATGTTTATTTTGTCTTCTGTCTGCCCCCTTTTCCTTTCTTTAATTTAGTTTTTTCTGTCTTAACATATTTAAAATCACATTTTTACCTTAACTAGCATCAGCGCTCGTTTTCATTCTCCCTTAAACCGGGGATGGAGGGGTAGGGGTAAGGGTTAGAGTTAGCTTACTTACCTGAGGGTGTCGGGATGCCACTGTCGGTATTCTGACTGGCGGCATCTCGACTGCCGGGATCCCATACCTAACCTGACCAAACATTGTATGGTTAACACTGACATTAATAGAAATCACAGATTTACTAAGAATTGTGTTTGTCAAAGCAATCAAAATTGCACCCAAATAATTTACAGACCAAAGCCAACTATCATAGGATTCATGCTTCTATCTGACAGAGTCTATTGTAAATGGGCAAATCGATTAATCTTGCACATGCCTGAAATCGCTGAGTATCACCGTTGAATCAAAATAGACAATCCAACATGGCAATGTCCAGTGATTCGCTTTAGAAGACAAACAGGATCCTTAGCAAATTTACCCTTACGACTACATTTTTCAATATATAAATCATAGGCACTTACCTGCGAGCAGCCAGGAGCATTGCATACAAAGGACCGGTCCTGCTCCAAATTCATCTCTTATTCGTCATATATCTAAACAAAAGAGAGGTTGTCTTAGTTAGCCATTGTGGAGTCTCTTCAATATGAGAATAACTGATCATTTTCACATTCTTTAATAATTGGCGTCATAGATTCTTGAAATTGGCTATTATTGTTACAGATTAAATTAATTAAATGTTTGATCAATTTATTATTTATTTTTTGTTCTTTTGTAAAATGTACAGTATTAGTTTACTGGAAAAAAAAAATGGAAAAAAAGCCAGAAAGACTCAGGGGCCCATTTATCAAAGTGAATTTGAGGTAAATTTCCCGAAAACACACGTTTTCGGGGGTTTACCTCATATACTAAGTATCCCCCAGATGTATGAAGGAGGGACCGCAGCGATCCCTCCATTGCCGCAGGCAGCCACCTCCCCCATAGGTTTCTATGGGGGATGCGATGCTGCCAAATGTATCAATATCGGGAGTGCGAAGCATTCCCAATATTGGTCCCAGCAGCTAACGCTATCTAAAGATAGTATTAGCCGCTGTAGTCTAATGCAACTTACCGCATATTTAGCCAGCGGAGGGATCTCATGGATCCCTCCGCCGGCAATGAGAGCCGCACATGTGCAGTCCGCGGGACTGCGCATGCGCAGCAGCCCCGATTGCCCTCTGGAGACATCGCAGGGAAAGGCTCCTTTCGGAGCCCGTCTCCCTGTATGTGCCGGATAATACATCCGGCAGATAGGATCCCATTTTGCAATGCGATCAGGGGCAGTACTGCATGACCTGATCGCACTGCAAAATGCGATCATTAATGGGTCTCTCAGTCATTACACTACCACTGCAAGGGTAAAACTGCGCTAGAAAATAACATATGTGCAGTATTATGATAAGATAAGAATGACTTCTGCTCCTAAGATTCCCAGCTTGTATTTTAATGTTCTAATTTCTGTTAAATTCCTTTAAAGAGCATAGGATGATTCACAAACACAGAGTACAGTCCCCTGGCACAGATACATTATTGGGGACATGTCTACTGAAACTTTTTGCAGTATCTTATACTGCAAAAATAATTTTCACCTTTTCAGCAAGTATCTGTTTATTAACATTTTTAAGGTTGGTTTTGGGAAGTGTTTGAATTCCTGTTTTGACTTATATGAATTTGGAGGAGTAGATGTCAGCTTTCCTACCCATAGCTAAAAAAGAACCACTATACTATATACATTACTGTATTCTTTATGTAGAATGGAAACTATGAACTATGGCCCTCATTCAGAGCCGCTCGTTAGCGGCAGTACGCTCGTTCCGAGCGATGTTTGCACATCTGCGCATGCGTACGGATTTTAGTACGCATGCGCGAACCAGTCAGTGCGGCCGAAAATCGTTGGTACGCAATATAGCGAGGGCCTGCTATTTTGAGTGACAGAATGAGGCGTATGTGGGTGGTAACAGGGGAAGGTGCTTGAAAACGGGGAGTGGAGATCCGAACGCAGGCGTGCTTAAAGGTCAAAACGGGCGTTTTAAGGGAGTGCATAATTAATACAGCAGCGTCATTGACCACGTCACTGGGTTATTTTATAGCCAGAACTGCTCGCAAATTTGTGGTAGCAAACACCAACCACAAGAATAGCGAGCAGTTCATACGCTGGTCGATGTACTCGATTAATCTAATAAATAGCGGACATGACGTATGGTGCGAGCGGCCAGGGGGCGTTTTTAACAAATAAACGAGCGTATGTTTTGCTCGCTCGTTCAGACTTAGAGGTGTGAACAGACTGCAATGTGCGTACGGATCATTTGAATAGCCACCCCTTGTTTTTGAACGAACGACCGCAAATAGCGAACGGCTCTGAATGAGGGCCTATGTCAATGGCCAATACATGTGCAGATGATGTTGACATTGCACATTGTGTAGAAAATGATTCCTCTAACCGAGAATTGATGAGTCAGAACTAAAAATCAGGTCAGCTGAAAACTCTTCTTGTGCATGGCTCCCATCAGGGACGGGCAGTCAGGGGAGGCAAGGCCTCCCCTGTCATACTCCCTCCCCTATCATACTCCCTGTCATGCTCCAGAGTTTTCATATAAAAACTGTGTTTTTATACATGTGTGCCTCCCCAGCCATTGACTTCACTGGCTCCCATTGGCATAACTCCCAACTGTCCTGAGGTCAGCGGGGCACTCCTGACTTGCTGACTTTGAAGGGGGTGTATCAGGGCAGGTCTTGAGTGGATATTATTTTGTCTCGATTTTACATTTATAAATGTTGTTGAGCAGGGGCACAACAATACAACAACGGGATCCATAGCAACATTTTGGAAGGGATTGGGGTTTGATCTATCTGACAAAGGCTTCCAGTCTACTTTTGTCTGTACACCTAATAGTGAATTGGAAGGGGGGAATTCTATGCTGTCTTCTGTACAATGAACAAAGAACAAGGTCTTGCACTAAGCTGGCCCATAAAGACACATATAATATTAACTATTACCCATATAACTAGAATATTGTCTTTGACAATCATTTACAAAACACCTTAACAACATAAAATGTGTTATAAAATAGTGTGCTTCATTTTCCATTTATTTTCCTATTTAGAGGAACATGTGCTATATCCTTTGATGTTAGAGGTAGAGCCATTTGTAATCAAGAAATGAATTATGCACAGGTAACTACAATTGGATAAAATAAATATGTAGCATATAATTCTGTACAGGATGAAATAGGTCATGTTAGAAGGTTTAGGAAAGTTGGCAAAACTTTTTCCGCAAAGTGGTTCAACTTCTCTAGATAAACTTTCAATAGCTACCCAGAGACACTAAGTGCAAGTGGCCCTGCTTACATAGTTAACAATGATGAAAGTTGGGTTAAATGGCTGATTGTGTGTTAATGGGGGCAATCTTGAAAACCTACACTGAAACCAGCTCTAAACACAAAAAGACACAAAGAAGATCTATTCAGTAGCATTAAAAGTGTGCTGTATCATATAGCTTGCTGTCAGTCTCTGTATAGTTCAGCTTGAGATGGTGAAATTGCTGCACAGTTTTGTACAAATCGGGTTTCACTGCAGCACATCTTATTTTGCCCATGTGCAATGCTCCAAAATAACAAGAAAATGTTGTGGTCAGTCTCTAGATTTAGCTGAAAGCACCTTTATTATAGAGGTCTCCCCACTTAACAAGGTTCATGCACAGCCTCCTGAGATTATTAATAATAATAATAATAATAATAATAACTACAATTAAGTTCTGTTTAGTAAAATGTAACTATAAAACAGTAAATAAAATGCTAACATTGATGAAGTATTACACTACAAAACTTGTAGAGTGCCTACCAGGAATATACAGTGACACAGGACATTATGGTGGAGATTTATCGAATCTTGGAGAGAGATAAAGTGGAGAAAAATAATAAAGTACCAACCGATCACCTTCTGTCACTTTACAGGCTGCACTAGAAAAATGACAGTTAGAAGCTGATTGGTTGCTATTTAACTCTCTCCATTTAATAAATATCCCCCTAGATAACATCACTAGATAAATTATACTAGCATAGCACACAATTTGAATGATGTGTTTGGGATCTCCTTTGGTAGATGGGCCCCATAGCAGCTGTCTATCATGGAGCACACCTACAGAACTCAGAGAGTACCTGGTGTGTGGTGCTCTGCAAGTTGGAGAGTCCCCCCTAAATCTTGAATGGTTTAGTCTTGGGTGTAACTACCATAGGTGCAAGGGGTGCAGTGCCGGATTATAGGAGAGGCGAACGGGGTGGTCATCCAGGGGTCCCCACACTGACAAAAATAATGACTGGAACCTGGCCGGGTTCCAGTCCCGACAGCATCACAGCAGTCTCACTGCCTAAGGCTCTGATAATGATTCACCCGCCAGTGGCTGTCTATGGAAGCCTCGCCCCCTTGTTGACAATGCTGCGATTCGCGGGTGCACGGGTAGGGGGAGGGGCTTAATGCAGTGAAGTGTCTGCCCCATCAGAAGGCTGATGGGTTGCCTGCTGCAGCTGCAAGAGGTTTGTGTGTGAGCTCCCTTCCTCCATCTCTCACTTCCCCTCTGTCCCCTCCTCCCACTCTCTCCCTTCCAGTCTCTCCCTCTATTTCCCTCTTTCTTTCTCTCCCCACCTCTCTCTGTCTCTCCCTCCCCCTCCCCCCTAATTCTCTCTCCCCTTACTCTCTCTCTGTCTCTCTCCATTCCTCCCTTTCTCCCTCTCTCTTCCTTCTCTCCCCCCCCACTCTCTATCTATACTGTATATCTATCTATATCTCTATTTATAAATATACATAGATAGATATATAAATTTATATCTATCTTATCTATCTATCTATCTATCTATCTATCTATCTATCTATCTATCTATATATATCTCCCCACTCTAAATCCTGCATTTTACCCTTGCAGTGGGCATTTTTTTTATGGGGCCCCCACAACTTAGTTGCCCCGGGCCCCCCACAATCCTTAATCCGGCCCTGCTGCTATGGGGCCCAGAGTGTACAGGATAAATTAAATACAAGGGTGCTGCACTTGCTTTGTCATCTTGTAAGAAGACATTGAGCAGTAATTCAGTGGATGATCACAAAAAAAGACTGTCCATGGCTTTACCACATCCCATGGTAATTTAAATATTTCATGGCAGGTCATCTCTAAAGGGGCCTATCTACTAGGCAACCTGAAAGACTGAACATCTAGCGTTCAGACCTTCAGGTCGCAGAGGTGTGGTGCCCGCACTGAAAGGCGTTCACTGAACGTCATTCAGTGCATGAGTCCGAACTCCTATCTCTGAACATGCCGGTTGACAGGCATGTTCAGTAGATAGTCGGGGATGGCAAGGACCCAGCGTGCACGCGCATCACTGGTCCTTGTCGGCTATCCATTACACGACTTTGTGAACAATGCAACCAAAACCTCCTGGTAATGTAATGGATAGTCCCCTTAACAGCATAGTGCAAAGCTGTGCTAGATCGCAGGAGACCTTGGCTAAGTAAACAAGATTACAAATTTTATCTTAGTATAAACTCCATCCAAATCTAAATATTTTGTTGTGTCTGGATTTGTTTGACTGTAGGAGGCCTCCAAAACAAGCAACATCTAATCAAGTGGGGGATGCTCTAAAACCTTGCATCAGCTGCTTTGCTACAGTATATGATACTAGGGCTATCCTGTTTCAGACATGCAGAAGTGTTGTTGATGTAACTAGACTGTGAATTTCCCACATGTACTAGGAAGTTACCAGCATAGTTAGGAAGTTGTTAACACTGCTGCCTTTTTGAAACAGGAAAGCAGTAGTAGCACATAGCGCTCCTGGTCTGTTGGAAACTGTGCAGGAGCCCTTATAATGGAGTAAAGCCACTCCAGGCAAGTAAAACTCTTATAACTAAATGTAGTAAATGACCCCCAATGCATACCTACCGACATTATAAAAATCCTCTCCGGAAGCAGCCCGGAGACGAGATACTGCTGTCAGCTTCGGGTAAATTTGTTTAGAACCCTATGGCCCAGTGTCTTAAATAATTATGAATTTATAGCTGCAAAAGAATCCAGCACCATTGATAAATCCCCTTGCAAATTATCCATCATTCTCAGTAACAAGGCATGGCTTTGATTTCTGGAATTAAATCAGGATACACACACACACAGGACCTCCGGCAAGAGTCGTACCGGGAATAAATGTGATGGTACAATTAAAGAGACAGCGATGAGGTAAAATCTCGTCCTTGCATTTGCAAAAGACATCAGTGAATTTCTGAAGAGAGAGGGTTGGTAATGTGAAGCTGCATAATGAGTGGATGTAGGGAGATTCATTTTTTTCAAGACACATCCCAAAACATGCAGGACCCCATGAGAGAACTTGACTGGACCTCCAAGTGACGACAGGAAGAGATTGTTGAAGCCAAAGTAATCTCAGAAGAACTGTAATAAAGATTTTGGAATAATATAATAGTTCCTTATGCATTATCCCTATTTCAGAATTGAAAAAGCACAGTCTGAAAGCGGCTCCTACGGTCCCACCAATAGCTACAAGACAGAGAGATTTCACAAGAGGAACAAATGAAATAAAACACATTGTAACAAGGCTGGTTCTATACAATTGCATGTATAGCCACTAGCACTTTACTGTTCCACCCAAGTTCTGAAGCATGAGTATTAGAATACTGTCTTAAACACGGAAACTTGCAATGCTGAAGACTTTCTTAGGGGCCAATAAGTAGTAGTATAAAATAAATTTGTTACTTTCCCAAAAGTGGCAACTCCAAAGTCACAGTGAAATTATATAAGATTCCTTTGTATCAGTTTCCAGTGTCATATTGATTAAGGAAATCCCTACAGGCAGCTAGATCCCTATTATGAAGAGGTTGTTAAAGAATATGTATATTTGGTGATTAAGGCATTGGCATGGCAGGTGCAGCAGCAGAGATACTGTAGCAGTGCACTCAGTAGTGAATCCATGCTAGTGGACAGACCTTGCAGGAATCTGCTATTAGGTAAACTCATTTCCCCTGGAGCATGGAGACAAATGAGTATACAGTCAGTGCCAGGGAAACCGCTAAAGAGGTTATGGGTTTCAGATAAAGACAACCATAAGGCACTAACCCAATATAACCCTACTACACAGCACTTGAATGTGCCTGGACTAGAGACAATGGGGCTTATGTAAGCTGATTTTGCCTTTAAAATGATTACAGCTATAAAAATAGAGGAAAATTGGCAGGAAATCCAGCAGCAGCGGCAGCTCGCAACCTATTACATAAGCCTGAACGGCTTTAAACTCACCCTTAAAATGCACCTTATTAAACTCACCTTTTATCTTTTACTCCTCCCCCACATACCCTGCCCAGTTCACCCTCCCCACTTTTCACCCCTTCCCTTAAGCTCTCATTGGCTTGCTTCCCACTTGTTCTCCTCCGAGCACTAGCCATGTTACCAGTGACTCTGACACTTTGCTTACCCATATGCTGGGTACATGATCACTGAATATTGAATTGACTCCCCTCCTCATCCTGTGACTCACACATGCAAGTTGTCCTCCCTGTACACCTGTTATTTGTCCTAGCCAGTCTGTGGTGGTATAGTAAGGCTTGTACTTATGTGCCACACTTACAGTACAGCCAGATTCATAGATTTTTGTTTGCTGACCCTATTGGGTTGCGTACAAAAATACATGGATCTGGGTCAAGATAGGGCCGCAAGGAGGGTGTGTTCCAATGCTTTTGCCATTTCCACGCCGCTGCACCAGCAACTCACTGCCGTTGCGTGCAAGGGTACGTTAATTGGATTGATTTCACTGACCGTTCTAATTCGCACTCTAGAGATATCACTACTATATTTGTGATATATTATGGTGTTTGTTATAAAAAAAAATAACAATAAATATTTAATGGTGTTTACATACAGAGAGCCTGTTGGACAGCTCAGTCATATATGAATTTATCTTAATGTCTGATCAAGGAATATGTAAAGCCTGGATAGCTAGCTATATTGTTATACTGCTTATCCCTTAATAAGACCCTGCAGAGAAGCAAAGGACTGCCCAGGTACAATTATATATCCTTATCTTTAATCGATTTAAATGTTTCTTTGAATCCAAAAGGCTTAACTATTCCTGACACACTTATATAATCTTAATGGACTTGATACAATTTAATTGCATAAACTCAAATATCGTAGTTTATTTCTGAATTGAATAGCAGAATAATAGTTTGGATTCGGAATCACCAGGTTTCAGTCACCAAAGATTATGTCAATACAGGCTTTATTATATTTTTGCATTTAGGACCTGATTCGGGCCATCTAGCTAGGATGCTTTTGCTCGCAGCTGGCGATGGTTCACATTTTGTGCATGCATACGCATCGCAGTGCGCGTGCGCGAACTAGTGCGAGAGATCGGGAAGTGTCTGCTAGCTGCACATAGACTGCCCAGCAGAGTGAGTGACAGGAGAAGCCATTTGTGGGTGGTGACAGGGGCTGGCCACGAGAAACGGGGGAGTAGAGATGCAAACGCAGGCGTGCCCGAGCGTCTTAACGCCATTTCAGAGGCGTACATAATTAACAGGCAGCATCATAGTACACGTCACCTGGTTGTATTTCACACTGAAGTGCTCGCAGTGCTTGCGGTAGAGTATAGTCATCCACAAGCGCTGCATTCGCTGCCGATGGTCCTCAATGAACCGATGGTTGCATACACTTCCTGCAGATGACGTGCGCAAGTGGGCTTCTTAAGGCAGGCTGGTGGGCCTTAGCCACTCATGGCTATGGTGCAGGAACTCTCGTGGGTTCTGTCAGTCTCGGGTGAAGCACTGTATATACAATTGCTTCTGCGTCCGCTGGATCGGGAATTCAGTTTATATTTTTGCCAAGCCGCTTGAAGCCTACTGGACAAGAGGACCAAACAGCGCCATGAAGTAGGTTAGTATGTAGTGTGAGTGTGGGTGAGTGAGCGAATGTGTAATAAAGTGTTAAACCCTTTGGTGTCCGTGTCCTGTCTTTTTTTAAATTTTCTTCACAGGGGGGTACAAGTGCCAGTAGCCTGCTGGTACTTGTGGTTCTACAAATACTGCAGGGCAGGCTTACTGTGACCTGTAGTCCCTCTGTGAAGAACAATATCAATTCTATATTTAATTTAACCCATTACCCCTACACCACCGCCTCCAGGGGTGCAAGGAAGAGCCCTGGGGACCCTATTTTATTTTTGGTGTCCCCAGTTTCCAAGGATTGCCAGCCCTGGTCTACCCAGTTTGGGGCTGGAGAATGGTTTGTCAGGTAGACCCTACGCTGTGTGTCTCCCTGCTATGGCATTACCACCGAGAATGGTTTATCCGGGAGCTGGTTATATGAAAATGGGGGGAGACCCACTTCGGTTTTCCCCCCAATTTCCTTGTAACAGAACGGGCTCAGAGACCCATGGCTGGGTATGCTTTTCGGGGGGTTTACGCTAACAGGCAGGTCTATTTATTTCAACCAAATATGACCAAACTCGCACACGATTAAGCTCTGTGCAAAACCAAGTGTACGCGAGCATGTGTGATGCAGTCATACACATTTTATGCCCTGAAGGGGCTGCGCAGAGTTGGATGGAAGTGTAAACATTCTTGTTTTCAGACGGATCTTTTGCACCAAACATAGACTGGTGCAAGTGTGACCTACTGATAATGAGGACTATCAAGCTCGGCATGCGGATGGTGGGTGGATGAGCCGCAGAGATGCACACAACCGGCCGAATGTACACATTTTTGTCTATGCACGGAAACCTGCAACTCTGCCCCGGCCACTGTAACTTCAGGGAATTTTTTGCACTATCAATACAAATTATTGTTTTAAAATATAATCTTTAATTTTTAGATTTGTTAATTTTACTAAATTCACTTTTAAAGAGAAAAAGTTTATCAATGTCTCTTTCTTCTTATTCTGTACAAAAAAAATAAAAAAATAATACAATACACTGTTTCATCAAATGATCACATATTTTAGGATTAAATAAGATATACTCTAATACATAATAAATAAGGGGAATAAAGAAATATGATTGCCTTCAGCATTTACACTCCCAGGTAATGAAGCAGAAACTCTGTGTTAAAGGTTTGGATTGTGGTAGCTAATACTTTGATAGACTGAGAGACAGCTATAGGATTGTATCTCATGTCAAGTGAAAACGATTTGCCACAAACCTCACTGACGCATTTATCTCACTAATGCCAATGAGTAGATTTCCTCTAAAATCATCCTTTATCCTCTAATCCTAATGATTTCAGCCTTTACAGGCCATTTTTAAAACTGATCTATTATCCAAATTGTGCATAATCCTATTTATGTTTAAAGACAAGTTTACCAGTGTAGTGCGATTTTCAGCTCCTTATATATAATGTTTCTGCTTTGCAAGAATGAAGTAAAATATAAATGTGTAGCCATTCTTAAGCTTTAAGCAATGTTTAAAAAGCAAGTATGTAGGCGGCCACTATTAGGAGCAATCCCGATATTAAAGGCATCTTACTTCAAGGGTCTCAGGGCCTGAATCATCAGCAAGGATCGCTACTGCGATTACGCACGCAATTGGATGATTGTTGCGTTCTGTGCATGCGTATGCATCACATAGCGCGTGTGGGAACCAGTCACTGCGACCGGGACTGAAATCACAGTGACTACACAGACCCATCACAGAGTGATTGACAGGAAGGTGACGGCAAAACGTAGGCGTGCCAGGGCATTTGAACGCCATTGCAGGAGCGTGCATAAATTATCCACAGCGACGCCGTACGCAGCTGGTAACACAGTGCATGCGCTGAGGTTAGCAATGTCTGAGTAAGGTCTGACCTTGTGCAAGTGTGTGTAAGGCTGCGATTGTACTCGATGTTTCCAATGGTTTCGAAGTCTTGCTAAACATTACGGATGTAATGCCTCGGTACATGATGTTTCCTGTGTCCAATCTATCCTGACAGTGTGGGACAGACTAAGTAACTTAGCGCCCTATCCTTCACATCTGACCCTTCTTTTGTGTCATCCCTACTTCTCTCTGGGTTGTATGAACACCTATCTATGCTCATGGGCCACGGTTGGAATAACTAGATTCCTACACATAGCAGGAGATTTTGTTCCACCAAAATTATATCGCACTTTGTGAGAATATGGCCTGCAGCCTACACACCAATCTGAGTACCTACAAATCTCCAGTATTACACACTCCCTAAGCAAATCCAGCAAAATTATGAAACCTACCCCATTTAAACGTATGTGGATTTATGACCCAGGCCGTAGGGGCGCTATTTAAATTTTATATTTTCTTTTGGCCTCTCCACCTACTGAGTTTATAGAGCCCTTCCAACAGGCTTGGGAAAAAGATTTAGGGGTAACTCTTGAAGAGGAAGTTTGGTTAAACATCAGGCAGCAGGTAACTAAGGGGTCTATTTACTAAGCCTTGGATGGAGATAAAGTGAATGGAGATAAGGTACCAACCAATCAGCTCCTGTCATTTTTAAACACAGCCTGTTACATGGCAGTTAGAAGCTGATTGGCTGGTACTTTATCTCCATTCACTTTATCTCCATCCAAGGCTTAGTAAATAGACCCCTAAGACATCTATCAATACCAACATTAGGGAAAACTCATATAAAATGTGCACACGCCGTTATATGGTCCCGGAAAAACTGCACCATATTTTTCCCTCATCCTCACACCACTGCTGGAGACAATGCGGACACAAAGGTACTTTCATACACATCTGCTGGGAATGCCCTCTGACTGTCTCTTACTGGAAGGAGGTCCTTTCTCTTAGTAGCACGGTGACTGGGCTTTCTGCCCCTAATGACCCCTTATTTATTTTATTATGTAAGCCACTGACAGGAGCTCCTAAACCTACAAATAAACTTTGTAGTCATAAATTCAATGCAGCCAAACTGTTAATAGCTGCACATAAATAACCCTTTATTGCCCCTACTATGCAGGCACTCATTAATAAGATTTGGTATGTAGCCTCGATGGAATACATCACCTCCTTGCTTCTCGACAAGGTGGATAAATTCCATGACGTCTGGTACCACTATTTTCATAGACAGATCCCCTGTAACAAGTAGTTATATTTATTGCATTTACCACAGGATTTTGGTTCATCACCTCCTATCTGCTCATACATATTCTGTATATTATATCTGTATCAGTGATTGCCTTATTTTTCTCCCCCCTTCCTTTTATGCCCTCCTCACCCTCCACCTTTATATTGTTCCCATATTTACTGTTTTGTAATCAGTAAAGCTGCATACGCACACGATTTTGTTACCAACGATTTTATGAACGATTTTATGAATAATTTTCTGTCAGATTTTTTAAAGTGTAATGAATGATTTTTTTGAACTACAAACGATTTTTGCATATTCCCTTAATGAAAATCGTTGAGTTGACAAGTCTGAACGATTTTTTCAAACAATTATCGTTAAACGATATCGTTAAGCGATAATCGTTCAAAAAATCGTTGTGTGTGTATGCAGCTTAATAAATGGTTTCTAAAAATACAAAAACAAAAGTGGATTGTTTATCTTTTGTAGCCTACACAAAGAATATCGTGTTGTATGGCACTTTTAATGTTACTGTACTACTTATGCTGTGTATGCTCTTGTCTATTATACATGTTTGTCTTACACTTTCATAAAGATATTTAAAAAGCAGGTACTGTAGATAGAATTAATGAACTCTCATCTATTTTGTTTGCAACTAGATATGTACAAATCAATTTGACCGATTCTGAAACGTTGAACAAGTAATAGTGATACACCACTGGTGAATTGCGAAATGGAGACTAAAGAATGATTGGAGAAGTAAGCCAATCACAGGTATTGTAAATAACCAAGTAGCCTTAACAAATGTTACATACCATATGTGCAGCTCTAAAAAAGGACCATACCGACCCTGTGACACTCATTTTTACTGGATTGTGATAGGGAAAAAACATTGGTGAATTGCCGGGTGCCCTTCCCTCACACATGTCCTCCCAGACCCGGCTACCATGAGGCCCCATCTCTGCTCTCAGAGAGCACAGTGGAGGCCACTTCTGAGTCAGTTCATGAGCAGTAGGTGGTGCAAGTGATGGACAGTACAGTGGCACCAACAATGTTCATTTGGGAGCAAAGTAATTTAATGAGGCATACTGCACTAGAAGCCGGGTCTTCTTGGTACAGATTCAGTGTAAATTAACAACAATAAAGAATTAATAATAATACATTTGTAAAAAAAAGGATTTTATTTTATTTTTTAAAAATGTTTTATTTTACTGATAAAACATTCCTACATCGCTCCTCATGATCACTACCCTTTCCAATGATTCTTTTCTCTACTGTTTGGTGCTTTCATTCTTGTATCCATGGCCGCTATCGGGTGGGGGCTGCTGGAACTGCCATCTCTGGCCCAGATGCTCAGGGGGCCCGTCCGCTCCTACCCTAGCCCCCTCCCCTCCCCGCTGCACAATAGAAGTGAGTCACTTCTCACCCAGCTGCCCCCCGTGCAATAAAGTTTTCTTATTAGTAGGCACGGCGTCACACCGAGGGAGGATCCGCGCCGCGGAGGTGAGAACTGAGGACGGAGCAGTGGCAGCCAGAAATTCAGAACAGAAGAAGGAGAGAGGTAACTAAGGTAAGTGTCTGGGGTTGTGGGGTGGGGGGGGGGAGCCCTGCTTGTATCACTTGTTTTCAAATTTGTACAAATCTTTCTTAAACTTTAGTGAAAAAAATGTGTTTGTGGCTAAATATTTTTACTTCTTGTATATGCTTACAAAGACACTTTAATATTATAATAAAACGCCTGATGTAGCATTTTTGTACATTTACTATCCAAAGGAAACCATTAAAGATTAAAGACAATATTTAGTTCATCTACTTTCTGTATAGATCTGATGGGTAAAATTGCTTTTCAAGTAAAACTAGTGTCCAAGTACTGGTATAGTCACAATTATATATCTGTAGAAACCAAATATATGTGTTTAGCGCCTCAGTCCATATTAAGACATCTGAAAGATTTGCTCTATACAGAAAGCAGAATCTGGAAAGATATTTATGGGGAATGCATTTTGTTTAGATTGTGTCTGTTTATTAACTGAGAGCAATTACAGCGGAATAATTGTGAAACATGTTTGCAATTATGTTACTTTTACTTGACTAATCTTTTAGAACAGACTGAACAGTTGCACCTGTTTTATATTGTGATTTATTGAATAAGCATGAAATATTATTAGAAACTGTGATTTCTGGGGTGTATCTATAATGGGTGCAGGGTGTCCTGGACACACAAGACACTGGGTCGAGGGGGGCCCACACTGCACACCCTGTACCCATTTTTTAATACTTACCTCTCCGCCTCCGGAGTCCCACGTCGGCGCCGGTATCAGCGCTGTCAAAATCTCTTGGAAAATGGCTGCTGCAACCATTTTCCTGGCGTTTTGAGCATACGCAGTAGGGAAAACTGGTTCCATTTTCCTGGAGATCTGCGCATGCGCTGTAGACTCCGGGCACACTCTAGTGCCCAGAGTCTACTCGGACAGAGACTGCACATGGGCCCCCTCTTCTCTAGAAATGCCCCTGCATGAGTTGCATTATTTTTAATGAATTCTGGAAATATAGGCGCTTCATACTATATAGCTATATTTTTACACTGCAATTTAGATTTCAATTTGGACACACCTGTCCCACATCTAAATATTTTTAAATTTGCCCCACCTGTAGTGCAGCATGGTTTTACCAAGATGCACAGTTACCTGCTATATCTTACTCTATTCCCAAAGCTGAATCAGAATCTACGTCTTTTTTACCCAAATTTTGCTGTGAGAACCTACAGTGCAGAGGTGTCTGTTGAGAGAAGGCGTGCACCATGGTGAGAACTGGATGGTCTGTCATGGCACCTGTCATGCCCGGACTGGGGCACCGAGGAAATCCCCGGTGGGCCCCACTGGTTCATAACCACACCCCCTATATTGGGGGGCATGGCCTAGTGCAGGTCGCCGGCTGCTATTTTCAGTGCAGCAGTCGCTTGCCGGGTATGACTGACGGCAGCGGCTGCAAGCATCGGGCGGCAGGCATCGGCAGGCACCAGCAAGCAAGCTCCATCTGCACCACTGATACATTTGCCATAATCAATGGTGCCTGTGACGTCACCGGGAAGGGGGGGGATGTCGGTGAAGGGAGCTGAACATGGGACACGCAGTTCACGTTGGCCCGTCTCAGAGGTGCTCTGCCCCCCTCTTGCAGGGCCCCTCCCTCAGTCTGTCCTCCCCTATACACTTCTACGTGTTCTTAAATCACTCCCTCCCAAAGCTAGGCAACCCTGTATGTCCCACTCCTTACTTTCTTCTGTTCCCCCTGTCTTTGCGCCAAACACCTCCTAGTTACAGTACCGAGTGCTCTAATCCTCTCTCCACCAATCCTCTCGGGAATGGCAGCCTCCCTGTCTCTTGCAGTGCACTCTGGGGGATGTAACTCTTTATTACTCTCCTGCCACTACTGACATCTCCCAGAACTGCAAGTGCCAGCATCCCCCACGGCTTACTTCCCACATCTTGGTCTGTGATTGGCTACAGGTTGCAGAATGAATAACCAGCAGCACCAAGGACACAGCCCTGTGCAACTCCATCAACAAGTAAGTACAAGACTGTCTGTGACATAACTCAAATCCCATTTTGTGTGTGTGTGTGTGAGTACATGTGTGCATGCATGACATTTATTTGTGCATGCAGAGAGAAATATAAATATATACAGTCAGTAATGTATATACATGGCATCTATGTCTAGTTATCTGGAAGTAAGGTACATATGTATATTTCTTCTCCCTGTATCAGCACATATAGATATAGTATAGATGCTTGGTAGGATTAGGTATCGACAGGTGTTGGTATCCTAATCTTGGTGGGATGCTGGCATTGGGATTCTGACCGCCGGGATCCCGAGTGCTTGCATCCCGTACTCAACCCATATAGAGGCGTAGGATGTGGGGTAAGCTGTATGCATTGTGAGCACATACTATCCTTAATTCCTTCTGCACATCTGGAAAGAACGAATGTAACTGTCTGCTGTGCACCTTTTCACTGCTGTATTGGATGCTATTCTCTCAGTGTCACAGAGAACTGACTAATCCCTGATACATTTCACTCTGCATTCTATCATATTATTAGTATTATATATGTATGTAACAACATGCACCCACATACACAGCTCTGTGTATTGTGTCAGTGTAAAAGCTGGCTGACTGAGTCCACGAGATGTGCTATACATTCCATTATCCATGTGTGCCTCCTGCTTGTTGTATTCTTTCTTATTTATTAATATAAGTATTGATGTGTTTTCTCTAATGAGCAGGGTGATGGAAGAGTGGATGGGCCAGAGTGTGAGGGTGTCTACTAGGTTCCCAGAAATACCTGCTAAGCACTGTGTGTGGCATAATGTGAAATAAGAGCACTGTGTGGCATGTGTACTGGCGGCAGTACAGTGTGGCATTATGTTAACTTGGGGCACTGCTATGTGACAAAATATGAATTGAGGGCACTGTAATGTGAATTAGGGTACTACTATGGGGCATAACATTAACTAAGGCACCACTATAGTTCATACATTGAACTAGCGCACAACTGCTATGGCTCACCTATAATGGCTGGCCACTCTCTCTGGTCAGCTGGCCACAGCCTTCCAGCTACTGGCTGCGCCCTTTAGTGGGCCTCTGTGGTTGCATTCCCCTGGTGGGATTTTCATGCCCCAGTCCAAGTCTGACACCTGTGCAAAACTAATGAATTGTGCAGTGCACAATTAGGGCCTTATTCAGACCCAGTCGCGAGCGGTGAGCGCTCGCAACTGGGTCAATGTTTGCCCACTGAGCATGCGCACGTCGGAGCCGGCTCCAACGTGCGCATGCGCGAGACCCGGCTAGCGACGGGCGCTCCGTCGCTACGGGTCTCGCACCAAAGGGGGCGAGCTGTCGATGGTGACTGACAGCTCGCCTTGTTTGGGAGGCGGGCAGGGGGGGTGGCCGGCCAAACGGAGGCGTTCCCGATGGAATGCTTGCCGTTTGGGGGCGGCCCCAATGACATCAGCAATGATGTCATTGGGGAGCTTCCTGCTCGATCAGAGCAGGAAGCTCCCTGGGGTTTGCGCTTGCCGAGACCCAACCTTATGTTCTCGTCACAAGCCCCAATGGTCGCGATGGTCCTGACCATCGCGACCATCAACCTGGTCGCTCGCTAGAGCTGTGGGTGGTAACCCACAGCTTAGCTAGCGACCAGTAGGCCGCACTTCACACCACAAGCGGCCGCCCTCATTCAGAGCGACCGCTTGTATCCAGCGATCGACTCTGAATGAGGGCCTTAGTGCCTTATAAATGAGGCCCAGGAGGAGATTACTAAAAGGCAGTCTTGCAAAACCTCCATTGTTTGGATTTTTCAGCACTAAACTGCTGAAAAATCACCACTTTCAAAATTACTTTCCCACTATTTTATTGATATATTGGAAGACAAAATTAATATAGAGCAATATTATTTATTAATTATATTAAGGGGATAACATATTATAGATTGTTAATTGGGGCATTAAAAAAATAATTTATGGCTCTTGAAATTGTGCCCACATCATAAAGTAATAACTGTTTCCTTGTCATACATTTCCCCCATTAACAATCAACTAATATTGCCCTTTTTTTCTCTAGAAAAAATTATATATTTTCTATAATAAAATATAAAAAGGATAGCAAAAAATACACTTTCCACGATTAAACCGACACAATATATGTGTATTTTTTATAGGGGTCATCAACAAATGTACAGATTTTATTTTCCATATTATTTATATGTAGGGGGCAGATGCACTGTCTCACCTCCTTGTGATATTTCCACGTACCCTTTCAGTCTTTAAAAAAAATGTTAACATTAATTTATATATATTTTTTAATCATAGTAGTAAATACAGAGTTGTCAACTTATTAATCAAAATTTAGTATAGTTATTTGCATTAATTCCCTGTGATTACCCACACATTCAACCCATCTCAATTATTTTCCTTAATCCTGTTAATACATAACATTCCATTAAATGTGTCCTATTACTGGGATCTTATACTGGTTGGGAGGGTCTCGTCCTTCAGTGTCAGTGACGCTCTCTCAGAAGATGGAAATATAGCAGTCACCGCTGACCAACATCTGGCAGGAGCACCATAGTTGGCAACTATCCCTGTGGCAGAAATGAAATGCTTTATTTTTATGAATGTGATAATGTTGTTTGAATAGCAATTTCTCCCTGTCCATAGTTGGCACTTCCTTCCTTGCTGTCCACACACAGCCTCACAACAATGTTTGTTTTCACAAATTCCGAATGGTAAACTCATTTGAATTCCATCAGTGGAGGAAAGCCAGTTTTTTTTTTTATGAGCAGCAACCGATTACAGGCTTATTAACCATTCAGAGATTACATCACAGAGCATAATTGTTGAGTGATTACATCAACGCTGGAGGATTCCAGCCCAGCAAACTCCTGGAATTCAGAGGAAAACTATTTGTCATCATGTATTACATTCTCAGATAAAATATGCTGCTGAGCATTGCATTCAGAGGACAATTTGCTCCCATTGTTTAAGCTGGAAGACTAAATATGAAACCGGAAATAGAATAGTAGAAGTGGTTTATATACTGTATGTTGCGGTCAGGCATGTTCTTTATGATGAATTATCTACCTACATTATTTATTACTATAAATATCAATGCTATCCAGCAGGTATATAATACTCGGGAGTGAATCTTAGTACAATGCAGCAAATATTGAATGCATAAGTTTTTGTGCATGTGCCAAACTTACTAGATGTGACCAATGGGGTGTTATGGTGGCCATTCCTGATTGTAGCCACATTGTTTTGGGGACATGGCTGCACCCCCTCTGCTCCCCGGCTTGTACATAGGGATCCAGATACATAAACTGTTCAATGCATTATATGCATTCGCTGGTCTGTTTGCATACATGCAACCTGACCACAGGTAATCTGTATTTGCAAAAGCAAATTCAGCCTTTAAGCTAGTGATTACATGGAGTGAACGATGGAGCTCACTGCATGGTGCACTGATGAGCAGAGTGGTGGACAGGATGATTTCTTTCACCATATCCAGGAATGCAACTTTAAACAGTTTGCTTTATATCACCAAGGGAACACCCATCTATAGATGCTTAGTATCGTGTAGGACCTCCTCTAACCCATCCAAGTGCAGCAACTTGATGTGGCATCGATTCCACAAGTGGAATGAAGACCTCTAGAGAGATGTTGATCCACAGCTCCCTGATAAGTATGTGCAGGATCTTGGGTGCGAATGGAGCTCTCCACCACATCCCATAAATGCTTTAATTGGTTCATGTCGAGCAGAAGTGGTGACCACAGCATTCATCAGTACTCCCCAGAATGTTCCTAGAACCAGTTCTGGACAACTTGGGACCGATGACACAGTGAATTATACTGCTGGAATATTTCATCATTGTGGGTGTCCAGGAAAGTCTGGAAATGGTCATCAAGCAATGAAATATAGTAGTTACTGGTCAATGATGTGTTCAGGTGGACCAGTGGACACAACCCATGCCACGTGAACACACCCCACACCATTATGGAACCACCACCAGCCTGCACGATGCCTTGTTAACAATTGGGGTCCATGGCCACAAACTCAAACCCTACCATCAGCCCGAAACAACTGGAATCGTAACTCACTGGACCAGTCCTCCAGAGTCCAATTAGCAACTTCACAAGCCCAGGTGAGGCGCTGTGTCTAGTGATGTAGTGTTAACAGGGGCACTCTGGTGAGTATTCTGCTCCCATATTCCATGGAAGCTAAATAACTCTGCACTAACCGGCTGAATATGCGTCTGGTACCTCCTGCATTGAATGTGGATGTGATTTAAGCCAGTGTCGCTTGTCTGTTACCACAATTCTGGCTAGACGGCACTGGTCACGGTCATTAAGCACCCGTGGTTGGCCACTACACTGTCCAAAGTAGGTGGTAATGCCACCAATGAGGTATTCCCAATACACATGTGACATCATAGAATGAAGAATGTTGACTGTCCGCACAACTTTGGAAATGGAATGTCCCATCCATCGGGCACCCACTATCCTGCCTAATTCAAACTCCAATAATTCACTTTGCCTTGCCATGAGCAGCCTAGCCAGTGTTCAAACTGACTCATGAGATGTTAGATTACAAATTATGCAGGTCTTGGCATTTCCAAGATAACACGATACAGTAATGCCACCTACAATTACTATTACATACTGCTATCCTATGACTTTTCGACAAGGTCGAATTTATCTTATTGGCTATCCAAAACGCGAGAGCAGGATAGCCAATAAGGGGTTGTTTTTGAGACACGGACATAACCGAGTAAAACCGAACCGCTCATCTCTTATATATGCTACTTATCGAAAGTATGAAAACCAAACTTTCCAATAGAATTAGAAAAGTATAAATTATAATTAAAAATGATAAAAGTAAAGTAAAGGATCTATTTATGAAGGCTAGAAGACCGCAGAAATGGTTGTCTCTGATTTAGGTATAAGGGTAGTTTAAGAAGCGCAAAATGGAGCAAGCTGACGCGACAGGTTGGCCAATTTACCAAGTTATGGAAGTCTTAGCTTTTCAGAACGTGGGACTGATAGCTAATGCAATTCTCATATGGCTAACCCTATGGGGAGATCATTGTTGGAGAGGGATCGCTGCTCTCATCAATAAATAGACCTCTGAACACACAAAGGACATTACACTGTCTTAATGACTAAAAAGCCCTGAAATATATAGAGTCACAGGCCGTGACATTCGAGAAGAGCAGGAAGGAAAGAGTGGAATTTGGAAACAAAGGTGAAAAGAAGTTGAAAAGATTAAACAAAAAGTAAAAACAAAAAGATAAACTTGACATACAAATAAAAATTTGTGATGTGACATTGATAATGAATGGGAATTATAACACCCACAAACAAAATGATCATTAAGTCTGATACATAGAGGTCTATTTAGCAATAATCTTGACATTAGCACGAATATTTTTGCCCAATATTGTCACGACTATTAGCATTTTCTAACTAACTTTTCCCCGCTATGCAGCTAAAAACTTCTCAGGGACACAGGTTGCGGTTACACTGTTGGGTGTGGATTGAAAGATCTACAGTAAAAAGGTAGACAATGTCTAGATAGACACGGGGCCAAACATAATAGGGTGAGAGTTTAGAAAATGTGAGAGTTGATCGAGTTGTATTTTCAAAACAGGACACATCTGGATGAGAATTGAAATCTTGACAGTTTTTTGAGTCTGAAAAACATGCAAGTTTGTGACTTATTACATTTGCTGAGTTTAAAAATGTGAGAGTTTTCTCTCACATTTTCTAAACTCTCATCCTATTACATTTGGCCCCAGATGTTAGACAGTCAATAAGTCGACAAGGACAAAAGGTCGACAGGGACAAAAGGTCGGCACACTAAAAGTTGACATGTAAGAAGGTCGACCAGTACAAATGGTCTGGGGGGGGAGTTGTTGATTCTGCACAGGAAAATTTAATACAATTATAGGATATATGACCAACCTTGTTTGTCCTCTAATCTAAGGATTATACAAAATTTACCTATTTACTCAATGGTTTGCTGTGCACCACTGGAAAATACAGTATACTTCATACAGTGGGTGTTGAAACATAAAAGAAAAAATGGTTCAACTACAAAGAAGAATTTCCTTTTTTGGTGCACTCTTTTCTGGCAATACTGTCTAAAACATAGCTTTTAATACAATCGAAAAATTTAAAAAGACTGAACAACACAAACAATTTGCTTATTTTTCAAGCTTGATCCAGCAAGCAATTTTTAACCGATTATATCGCTGCAAGGGTCTTCTCCTATTACAGAGAGAGTTTTTAATACATAAGTAGCATTATTCTGGCTCAAGAGAGTGCAGAAATCCCTTTGGTATTGTAGCAATACAATTTAACAAAGAAGCCGCACAGCTTTGTTGCATTTAACCAAGTATTAGGTATTCCAAAGAACAAAAAGTTAAATAACTATTGTTACCAATTTTCCAATAATAGTGTTTAAATTATATTTAACCATATACCAGATTTATTTTTATTTCTTATATCAGTTCAATACCTTAATATTTGTAATCTATGTATATGATAAATTATCTACTGCAAATAACACACCATTGTAATAAACCCTATCTATTGCTGATTAATTCCCAAAAGCATTTGATCAGGTATATAAAAATTCATATATTCCTACTGTATATCACGTCCTTTCACCTATGACTTGTAACAGTTCTTAACACAATCTTCATCAAGATGTAATTGTCTCCAGTATGTTACAAAATAAGCATCTGCTAAATACAAACCATAATAGCAAACAATTTATATTACATACTTGAAAGCAGACTATAATAGAGAGAAAGAAAAACAAATTTCAAAGAGATAAGCAAGACTATGGGGCCTATTCATTAAACATAAAAATTCAATGGAGATAATTAGCTTTAGAACTCTCATGGAGTTCTAGCTAATTATAGGTGGAATTCATCATTCCACCTCTCCATAAGTATCTATTCCGAAAAGCTGTCATTTTTGCGATTACAGCTTTTCGGGAAATAGATACTTTTCCCTGCATACACTACCTTATCGCATCTGGAAACAGTGCTGCGCATGCGCTGTTACATCTGTAAAACCAGCGCATGCGCAGCACTGGCTACAGATGCGTTAAGTTTCGTACCCCCCCCGACCCCCCCCCACCCCCTCCCCCCTCCGCTCACCTTCCCCCCCCCCCGACTTACCTGTCCGCGCAGCAGCCTCCGGCTCCGTCCTGCTGGTCTGTCATGTGGTTTCCCAGCAGACCACATGACAGATTAGAAAAAAAAATATTTTTTTTTTCTTTTTCTAAACTTTCTTGTGCTCTGCTGGGGAGCACACATGACAGACCAGCCTCCGGAGCCTGAGGACGGAGCAGAGCGCCGGAGGGACTCGTCGGGGGACCTGCACACGCGGATACAGGTAAGTGGATTCTGCTATTCGCCACCTCACAGTGGCGAATAGTAACTGCATCAAATTCCGAAAATTGATAATTTTCGGAATTTGATGAATACCATAATTTCCACATCCCCATACTAATGTATGGGGAGTGTGGAAATTAACGCAGGGGAATTTAGCAAGGAGTTATCTGTGATATCTCCTGTGTTAAGTCTTGTCATGAATACCAAAATAACGTTATTTAAGGAAAATGTCCTTAAAAACGTTATTTTAGTGTTGATGAATAGGCCCCTATAACTGATAGAATCTTCAAGTGGAGTAAAAAAACCTAAGGAAACAAACTACAGGGTAAGATATCAGGACAACTATACTTCATCCGAGGCAGAATCATCAGGAGGAGAGGAATCTAACCAACCCTCATATACTCAGATAAGGACAGGAACGAATTTCCAAGAACAAGAACAGAATCCTTTTTTAGGACACAGCCTGGGAAAAAGAGGCCAACCCCACGTGGAAAATGAGGAGGGGGGCAGAAGAGGAGATTACGATACCCCAAGATGGGAACCTCCACACTCGTCAAGGTACACAACGAGATGGAACAAGAACTTCTGAACAGAGATTCTAAATTGAAAGATCAATTTATCAGAACATTTATTAACACCAGAACAAACAGATGTACTCAGTCGTGGTTTATCATTCTCACCAACTAGGAATCGCTTTGGAAGGAAACTTCTATTAGCTAAATTCTGTGCCCAAAGAAAAAGGATAGGAGAACATTTCCAACCACTTGGAAGCGACCACTCGGAATATCCGGACACGCAAGATCAGGAGATGATAAATATTTTGGAAGAACTTTCTTCAGGGATAGAAAAAGACCAAGTGCCAGGTCGGGTAATCTGTAAATATAGATCTAATTTTACTCCACAGTTTGTTTACATTGAAAGCTATGCTACTTCTTTGTTAAATTTTATTGCTACAATACCAAAGGGAATTCTACACTACCTAGAGCCAGAATAATGCTACTTATGTATTTAAAACTCTCTCCATAATAGGAGAAGACCCTTGCAGCGATATATTTGGTTAAAAATCACTTGCTGGATCAAGCTTGAAAAATAAGCAAACTGTTTTTGATGTTCAGTCTTTTTTAATTTTTCGATTGTATTAAAAGCTATGTTTTAGACAGTATAGTGAGAAAAAAGTGCACCAAAAAAAGGAAATTCTTCTTTGTAGCTGAACAATTTTTTCTTGAATGTTTCAACATCCACTGTATGAGGTAGAAATGGTCAACAGAGTCAAAAGGTCGATGCGAAAATGGTCGACACAAAAATTGTCAACACATGTTTTTCTTTTTGTTTTCTAACCCTAATCTTCACCCTAACCCTTCCCTTGGTGCCTAACCCTAACCATCCCTCCTGGTGCCTAACTCTAACCGTCGGGGTAGGTGCCTGACCCTAACCGTCCCTTCTAGTGTCTAACCGTAACCCTCCGTTAATTGCCTACCCCTCCCTCCTAGCGCCTAACCCTTACCATCGTGGTAAGTGCCTAACCCCAACCATTGGGGTAAGTGCCTAACCCCAACCATTGGGGTAAGTGCCTAACCCTAAATCTCCGGTAAGTGCCTTACCCTAACCCTAAAAAAAAATGTGTCGACCATTTTTGTGTCTACCATTTTCATGTCAACCTTTTGACCTCGTTGACCATTTTTCAATGTCGACCTTCTTGCATGTCGACCTTTAGTGTGTCAACATTTTTTCCCTGTCGACCTATTGACTGTCTAACATCTGGTGTCTATCTAGATATTGTCTATCTTTTTACTGTAGATCTATAGACCGGATCCCACACTGTGTCTCTGTGAAGTTCTCAGCTGTCTTGTTTTCAGAAAAGATGAACTCGTGTTTCTTGTATAGTGCATGCTCCGACTTCAGGTTGGGCAAGCACATCCTGATGGTCTAGATCTTCAGCAGTGTTGCATCATCACATCTGGCCAAGAGGAGAGTACACGGGCCAGTCTCTAACAGAAATTGACCACTCTCTTCCCCTCATGTGCCCAGCATCAATAGTATCATATTAAAAAGTCTCTCTATGGATATAACGAATCTGTATACATATGAAATGTCGATATATATACACACACACAGGGCCAGATTAAGGTCTGTGGTGGCCCCTGGGCAACAAACTTGTGGGGCCCCTATATACCACTGTCCCCTGTAGTGATGTCCCTTATGCAGTGCCCCCAGTAGTGGTCCCCCTTTGCAGTGCCCCCAGTAGTGCCCCTTATAAAGTGCCCCCAGACCCAGTAGTCCCCCCCTATGCAGTGCCCCTTATATAATGCTCCAGTAGTGGTTCCCCTATACAGTGCCCCCATTAGTGCACCTTATATAGTGCCCCCAGACCAGTAGTGTCCCCCCCTATGCAGTGCCCCTTATATAATGCCCCAGTAGTGGTCCCCCTATACAGTGCCCCCAGTAGTGCCCCCAGACCCAATAATGGTCCCCCCTATGCAGTGCCCCTTATATATAATTCCCCAGTAGTGGTCCCCCTATACAGTGCCCTCAGTAGTGCCCCTTATATAGTGCCCCCAGACCCAGTAGTGGTCCCCCATGCAGTGCCCCTTATATAGTGCCTCCAGTAGTCCCCCCTTATGCATTGCCCCCAGAAGTAGTCTCCCCCATACACTGCCCCCAGCCCACCCCTATTCAGTGCCGCCAGTAGTTGTCCTATGTATTGCCCCCATTGCCCCCATGAAGCGGCCCCCCCATGCAGTGCCCCTTACACACACGAAAAAAAAAAAACCACAACTTACCTGAATCCCCGCTCCTGACGCGACTGCTGCTGTCCGCTCCGGCTCCTCTTTTCCTGCAGTATGGGAGAGACGTCAGCGTCATGACGTCACTCCCATCATCACCCAGGGGGAGCCGGAAGACGGAGCTCATAAGTGAGCTCCAGCCGGCTCCCTCCGTTGAAGCAGCAGCCAATGAGAGTCTGTGTGACTCTCATCGGCTGCTGTAACATACACACAGCTGCCACCGGCACTGTGTAGTGTGGCCGCGCTCACTGCGTGGTCTACACTACACAAGCGGCGGGGACACTAGCAGCGGTGAAGCCACCGGCTGCACCGCTGCTAGTGGCGGCCCCTCTGTGTGTGGGGGCCCAGGGACGACTGTCCCTGTCGCCCTCCCCTTAATCCGGCGCTGCACACACACACACGCACACACACACGCATACACATTCATAGTTCATATGTAGACACATTTGTTACATCCATAAATAGACTTTTAATATGGGCAATACATACTATTGACGCTGGGTGAGGGGAAGAGTGTGGGAGGAGTTTCAACAGCCTGCAGGGACTGATGGGAAAAGTGCCATCTTTCCCTGCAGTTTTCATGTAAGAAAATGATTCTCAGATGGCATCATATAAGGTAAGCCTTTAAAATATTTTTTTTCTATTTTTCTGCTACCTAAATAACTGAATATGTGGTGCCTGGTTGCGTGCACTGCTGATCGCAGATTCCCATTATGCGTATGTGCAGAACGGGTCCTACGTGATCACACGCAGACCCCGGTATGCCTACGGAACGCCCCTTTTCTGTTTTATTTTCACTAGATGCTTGACCTGTGGGATCCGGGATTCCTTATTACAGAGTGGAGCAGCATATATATATATATATGGACATTTGTGCTTTTACACCTTTACACCAATTGTAAAGTGCTGTTGAGCTGAACTTTGCACTCACGTTTTTATTCTTGCTGAGACACAGCCTTGGATGATTAAACGCCTGCCATTACATTTACCTTGTCCCAGTATGCCTCTGCCTGACTGATGCAGAGGCGTTTATGGGGCGGTGCGGGGGTGGGGACGGCCTGCGTACCCGGAGGAAACGGTGTTGCCCCCGTTTTCCGGGAGTGGCAAGGCCAGGATGGACGCAGATTCCTGAACTTGCCTGCCGGCCAGCCTGCGTGCAATGGTGATCTCAGGCTGAGCCCTCTGTCACAGTGTCATACACCTCCTACTGCATTTGCATATTAGCAAGGACGGAATTACAAAGCTGCCTGTGTGCTGCCTTGCAAATCCATCCTCTGCTGAATCAGACCCGTTAAGTGCTCTCTACATTGCAATGGAGGCATTAATGGAGAAGATAATTGTGTTATTTTCTAAGTTAACCCTTTCCTACGGTACATAGCTGCAATACTTAAATCATCATTAGTTAAGTAAAATTTGGCTTGCTAAATAGTCTTCATAAAGTTGACATAACATAAAAACAAATTTTGAATATATAACACAAGCGACGTAATTAGGGGGGGTCAAGCAGGGCATGTTCCCTGGGCGCCATGGCATACCCAGCAGGCGGGGGTGCCGCCTGCCAGGCCATCGTACCCATACCGCCCATCCCCTTCCCCCGGCCACCATTGCGCTCAGACCTAAGACCTGTCACTCTAATAATGTAATGACCAGGCAACTGTGCTCACTGTAAGGGGAGCTGCAGCAGAAGCGCAGAGCCCCTCCTAGGCAGTAATTCCCATCCTGAGAGCTGCCGGGGGACAGAGTGACTCTTCCTTCCCCGGCGCTCTCTCTGCTCTGCAGCCAGGTGTGTATTCGTTTTTTTGCCGGGGGAGAGGGGGGACTTTAAAAACAATTGATGCCAGCAATGTATTTATTTGGCTGGCTGCATTTGTGTGAAAGAGGTGTGTGTGAGACGACGAAGGGGGAGATTGTGTGACTTAGAGACACAGTGGGAACGAGTCTTGTTGAACCGCTGTTGTATGATGATGACCTTCTTCTTATTCCTACACAAACCAGCACCTTCCGGCTGATGTGACCTCCAGTGATTACCGACTGAAGGTGCAGTCTTCCCAGGGAGGATACATTTCGTCAGAGGTTCCACATTGTGAGAAACCACTGTATAGGTTAGGTGCATATGGATTGGAAAGGAAAGTTCCCAGAGTGATGAGAAATGGGTGGCATATCATGTTACCATGCCCCATTTCAGTGGCCATGCCCCTTTGATATGTGGTCACGTAAAAAATTTTGCCACGTGACTTTGGCGCGCAAATATATTTTGCTATGTGTTTGTTTGTGTGGAGGGGGTACTGTTCTTCAACTTGCCCTGGGCTCCAAAGACCCTAGTTACGCTACTGCATAACACACAAACTAATTGAAACTTTCGTCTGTATGATAGTGTACGTGCCAGTTATGTACCTGTAACCCAGCCATAGTGCCATGCTTGTGTGCTGGTGCACTAAGAGGTTTATACAGAAAATATTTAACACGGAGATGTAAACAAGTTAATATACTGCCCCACAGCAGGCAACCTTAGCCCTGGTACCTAGAGCGCTTATATGTAATGATGTCTTATAATGTAAACATCACTCTACCTTGCAAGCCATTTGCAACTGAAATTTAATCATTTATTCTTTTGATATGAATGGGAAAAAGGAAACACATATGTTATGGATCATAACCAGAGCAACAGATGGCCAGGCGTACCACTCACTTTAAGTGATTTGAAAAATATTTGTATGAATAGTCTTGCATATTCTTTGGCATATTTATTATGACTACAGCCTGGATAAACAGCCAGTGTTCGGGTGCCAGCAACAGCTACAGACTTGCTGCAGCTCTAGACAGTGATGAGCTGTACAAATCATTTGTCATTGGGAGGTGGGGGTGTGGGGAGTTCTGCTGTTGGCTGTGTTCTGTAGGGCAGCAGGTAGCTCGGGAAGGATTGTCACTGAACAATGATGCACTTATCAGAGAGACCACTTTAATTAATGTCACCTATATCAAAGAGAAGAATACTGTACTATAAAGGTCTGATTACAATACAATATACTTGTCTCTGCAATTAAAGGTATCTAAGTGACATTTTGACTCATCATCAGCAGATCTGTTAGCGGCAGCTGCCGTAGGCCTGATATCCTCTGGCGTTGGTTTTGCATTGAAAAATACCACTACAATCGCAAGTGCAAATACTGCAAATACATGTGTTTGATATGCGGTTGTTACTAGTGTTCGGGAGGGCATGTCAGTTGCACTAAATGCAAGTGAATGGAGCAAACAGCAAACATCAGTGGGTAAGGGGTCATTGGAAGCGATGAGTTCCTTTTTTCCACACCATGGTCAGTGTGCGCAGCACCCGTTCCCTGCCACTGTTCATGCAGAGCACAGTTATGACAAAGGTGAACAGAGACGCCAAATAGGGACTGTCCCGCCCATATTGAGACTGTTGGGAGTATGATTTCCACGTGTTAAGAGTGTACAAATGTTTATATAATATGTAAACTGAACACTAGTGGGGATGAGAGCCCAAAATTTAAAAGAGCAATGCTATTACTAGCCGTGATTTGTTAGTAAAATCATTCCCCATTTAAATTTCGTGAATAAATGCGATTGGAAGCGCTGGGGTTTATAACCAGATGCTCTGCAAATACGCCCCTTTGGTGTCACATTTGGTAGGGCAGCAAACTGGGGCAAATTAAATTCAAAATATCTAAAGCATCACAAATTCCCCAGGAATATCCTGGTTTCACCAAATGTGGTTCCAGAATCTCTTATGTGCATTGCATCAGGGTGTAACAAGGGCACAGTTGGGGATAGTCTTGGCATGGTTGGGATGGCAGAAGCATACACAGTTGGTTCAGGGGAGTGTAATATTTTGTTGACATTTATAATGTCGACATTCAGAATGTCAACAGCATAATGTCTGCATTTTTTGAATGTAGACGTGCAGAATAATGAAATGTCAAATGTTGACATTAACAATATCTACTCTGATATAATGTCGACATTGACAGAATGTCGACATTGTGAATAGTCCCATTCACTTAAACCTAACCCTAACCGCAGCCTAACCCTAACCTAACTCTAATCAGAGCCTAACCCTAACTCTAATCTAACTCTATCATAAGTGCAGTCTAACCTTAACCCTAACCACAGCCTAACCCTAACTTTAATCTAACCCTATTATAAGCGCAGCCTAACCTTAACCCTTATCCTAGCCGCAGCCTAACCCTAATCTCTTTTATTAGATTATGAGATAATGTAAACTTTCTAATATAACCCTATCCGCAGCCTAACTCTAATCACAGCCTAACCCTACTTCTGAACTAACCTAACCCTAAAATCGGGTGTCAACATTCTGGCTGTCGACATTCAAAATGTCAACATGCTGACCATGTCGACTATATGTCAGTGTCGATATTGGTAATGTTGACAAGTTGAATGTCAACGTTCTGTCCATGTTGAAATTCAGACCATATCGATATTTAGATGTTGTAATTCTGAATGTCGACAAATAAACTACATACCGTTCAGGGACAAGGCCATTACATGAACAATCTGTAAACAAGACAAAGAGAACACCAGTCTCAGGTATTGTAAACAATGTGTAAGTGGTTCATGGCATAGCAAAAAACATATAGCAAGCTATTTGTGTAATTTCTGTATTAATCCAGTATCAGGGAATGATATCTTGTTTCCCTCTCTTATGTTAGCAGAGATAATGTAAACTGTCACAATGATGTGCATGCGGAATTTGCTGGGAGCAGTAGTGCTCCAGAAGAATAGATACACCAGAGTATAATCTAACTGGCCATAGTGTTAGTGATGGTGATTAGATGTATAACACAGTAGCTGGTGCTGGTGGCGGTTAGTCCACACGTGGTACAACTTAGTCAGGTCTCATGGTGCGTACACATGTAGCGATCTGCCAGCTATACGATATCACTGGCAGATCGCTATGCACCCTCCCTGGTATGTTGGATGATCAATATCGATCATCCAGCACACCACCAACTTACCGCCGGCTATAGCGATCCGCGATCGTCGATCGCGGGTCCCTATAGTAACTTGCTCAAAATCGAGCAAGTTGACCGGCATGCACGGCCGATGGACGACATCGCTATAGTCCATAAGTGGCCGCGAATCGCTGGTTGAAGGTAAGTTGGTAGGAACCATTTAAAAGAACGATTTGAAAGATAATGGGAATGATAACGATATCGCTATCGTTCAAATCATCCTTTTAAATCGCTACGCCATTAGACTCATTATATAACAGGTAGAACAACAGGTAGCATGTGACACAGGGAATTATACAGGAATAACAGCGGTAGATGTAATACACTAGGTCTGATTCAGAGGCGCTCGCTATTTGCGAGCACCCGCTCTGAATCATGGCGGATTTAAAAAAAAAAAATATCCGCCTCCAGGCCGCTCGCATAGCTGTGGGTAACCACCCACAGCTTTTGCGAGCGGCCTGGCGATGGTTGCAATTATTGCGACCATCGGCTTTCACCCTTGTGGTAGGGTCTCAGGGTCTCATTCAGACCTGCTCGCGAGCACACGACGCTCGCAAGCGTGTCGATGGTACCCAAATGCGCATGCGCACGACCGAGGCTGCTCCGTCGTGCGCATGCGCGAGACCCGGCGACTGTCGCTCGGGGTCTCGCGCCAAAGGGGGCATGCTGTCGATGGTGAGTGACAGCACGCCCCCTTTGGTGGGCATGCCGGGGCGTGGCTGCCCAGACGGAGGCGTTCCCATAGGAACGCCTACCGTCTGGGTCCGGCCCCACTGGAGTGATTTTGGCTCTGATAGAGCCAAAATCACTCCAGGGCTTGTGGCAGCGAGACCCTACCGCAAGGTCTCATCGCAAGCCCGATGGTCGTGATGGTCTTGACCATCGCGACCATCATCATGGACGCTCGCATAAGCTGTGGGTGGTAACTCACAGCTATGCGAGCGTCCAGGAGGACGTACCAAAAAAAAACAAAAAACGCCCTGATTCAGAGCGGGCGCTCGTTCAGAGTGTCCGGCTCTGAATCAGGCGCTCAGTTCCCGCAAGCCCATCACGAAAGATGTCAGTAGGGCCGCCCACAAACGGCAGGCGTTCCTTCGGGAATGCCTGCATTTGTCCGGTCACCCTCCCTCCCCGCCTACAAAACGAGGCAAGCTGACAATCAACTTTTCTACTCCTTACTCCCCACAAGGGTATCTAACACTTCTTTGCTGGCTCCCTGCTGCTTATTTTGAGTGCTATGGCCCTCATTCAGAGCCGCTCGTTAGCGGCAGTACGCTCGTTCCGAGCGATGTTTGCACATCTGCGCATGCGTACGGTTTTTAGTACGCATGCGCGAACCAGTCAGTGCGGCCGAAAATCGTTGGTACGCAATATAGCGAGTGCCTGCTATTTTGAGTGACAGAATGAGGCGTATGTGGGTGGTAACAGGGGAAGGTGCTTGAAAATGGGGAGTGGAGATCCGAACGCAGGCGGGCTTAAAGGTCAAAACGGGCGTTTTATGGGTGTGCATATTTAAAACAGCAGCGTCAGTGACCACGTCACTGGGTTATTTTTTAGCCAGAACTGCTCGCAAATTTGTGGTAGCAAACACCAACCACAAGAATAGCGAGCAGTTCATACGCTGGTCGATGTACTCGATTAATCTAATAAATAGCGGACATGACGTAGGATGCGAGCGGCCAGGGGGCGTTTTTAACAAATAAACGAGCGTATGTTTTGCTCGCTCGTTCAGACTTAGAGGTGTGAACAGACTACAATGTGCGTACGGATCATTTGAATAGCCACCCCTTGTTTTTAAACGAGCGACCACAAATAGCGAACGGCTCTGAATGAGGGCCTATGATCGCTAATGCAGCAATGTGTACAAACCATGTAAGGCGCTGCAGAACACCTGTGGTGCCATATATATAAAGGATAATAAGTTTTCAAGGGAGCAGCAGTTTTCACCTAGTCTGTGGCAGAAGTTTAGAGGAGGATGGAGCTGCTGTTACAGGGACTGATTCTGAGGTGGGAGTATAGCAAATAAGAACAAGTAACTGTGCACCTTGGCAAAACCATGTTGCACTACAGGTGGGGCAGGTGTAAAATTTGCAGACAGATTTTGATTTGGGAGGGGTGTATTCAAGCTGTAAACTAAATTACAGTGCAAAAATAAAGTTGTCTAGTATTTGTGGGCTACATGCAAAAGCAGCCAGTATTTACATTGCCTGCAAAAAAGATAAAAAAATGATTAAATGTATATGCATCCGCTTAGTTACTTACTCTATTATTTTGCTTTTCTCCCACCACAGAATCAGGCCCACAGTATGTTAGACACACTCTGTTGCCTTGTGTTTAATGGTCACCTTGGTTTAATATCTCCTCTCTATACATTTAAATTCAGTATGTGCTATACAGCTTTACATCCATCGTAGCTTCTTCTAAAAGCTTTCTAGACTCCATTTTTTTTTATTCTGACAAACCAAAGACTCTATCAATCTTCACTGGCTACAGTTTGGCAATATTTGAATTTCTTAATTGTGAATCAGTTGAGTATTAATTTGAACATTTATACATTATTAATACCAGCTATGGCTAGCGACTTTGGCCAGGATAAAGTCACTGCTGTCAACGAATGATGTCAGTAGGGCCGCCCACAAACGGCAGGCGTTCCCTCGGGAACGTCTCCATTTGTCCAGCCACCCCCCCTCCCCGCCTACAAAACAGCCCCATTTTGTAGCGAGCCCCAGAGCGAGTGAAGTTCTCACTCGCTCCGGGGCTCGCGCACGCACCTTGCGCACGATGCGCGTGCGCACTGGCTGACCATCAACCCGCTTGCGAGCTCTATGCACTCGCGAGCGGGTCTGAATCAGGCCCACTGTTTGTGGCAGCCTGGAGCTCAGGGTATTGATGGGCATTATAGTGCGCTGGGCGTGATCGTGGTTCTGGCACCAGCGGATAGTAGCACTGGTTGTGTAGTGTACAACGGTGGTGTACTTGCTAGCATACGGCAGGGCACCGTATGGCTCATAGGTGGTGAGAGTATACTCGTCCATCTATCCTCATGAACGCTGGGGAATAAAGATGCGCGGAGATGTTACACATGCACAGTAGCGCATGTCATAGGTCAGACCTCCCATAGCAGAGTGCCGGTGGATCCGAGTGAGCACCGGCACTCTCCTACCTGAATAGTGCTGGAGGGAGGCAGCGCAGGAGCATACTCCTTCCAACATCTTTGTAATTTATACTACATGTTAATGACTTTGCTGATTTCCAATTCTGCTAGCACTTATATAGTTATAAGTAGGTGCTGAAAGATGCTGTAGTAAGACAGCAACTAAAACAGTGTACTGTACTTAGAACTTTTAATTCTATGTGCAATTTGTGCAATTAGGCTCCAATAAACTCTTGTATAATTTAAACAAACCACGTACAGTATAACGATGCAAGATAATAGTATAGAAAATGATACAAATGGCAGGTTGTCGGGTCCCTGAGACAAAAGCATTAAAAGGGAAATATACTGTGTCATATTCCTAATTCCTACCAGTGTTTAAGGAATATGACACAGTATCCTTCCCATTAATGCATTTAGGATTGTCTCTGCTCAATAACTATTAACATCCGAGTGGCATGTGGGATTTTTTTTCTGTAAAAGAGCAATGTGATTTCTGACTGGTGACTGGTATCTCCATTTTGTAGGGGGGAACTAATCTTGAAACATCCGACTCTTTTACAACTTGTGCCCAATTCCAAATAATCCATGGATTTTAAAACACATCAGAAAATGCTTATTTTGACTACACTTGTGTGAGTCGGTCAATACAAAAAACATTACTTAGTCTGCTGAAGAGATTTTCGAAGCTGCCAGAAGGAATGCCAAGGCACGTATATGTATGATTAGATCACTGTAGAAATGGGGTAAAGTAGAGGTGATGAAGGGTAAATCTGTGTGTTTGGCCCAGAAACCAGTGTCAGATGCATTTCAGAAATACAAGCCAAATTTCATAGTCCAGGGGAAATCCAAGCTGAAATGTGAGTAAAGCTGCAGTCATTCACTACGTATGATATCATTGTGGGCACCAGCTTTATGTGTATAACACACCACGGTTACTACCTGCTGTCCACTGTGAGGGTGAGTTTTATGTCTGTTGGGCAGATAAATATAGATGGCCTGATAAAATCATTGTGAATGAAGCAAACATTGCTAATTAGAATATTTTGATAATATACAATAGATTATATTGTTATAACTTGTGGGAAGTCATGTTAAAGATAAAACTGGGTAGCATTTAAAGGATGTAGTCAGGATCCTGGCAGTGACCATCCCAACGGTCACCATACCGACAGCAGAATCCCGACAGTTGTAGTGTTATCGGGGACACTGGTGGGTCTTCTGTTCCCATATCCCATGGAAGCAAAAGAACGCTGCACTGACCTGATGGATATGCATGTGGTACCCCCTGCATTTAATGTGGATGTGATTTGAGCTAGTGTCACTTCTCTGTTACCACAGACAATTCTGGTCAGATGCTGCTGGTCACGATCATTAAACACCCGTGGTCGGCCACAGCATTATCCACGATGGGTGGTAATGACTTCCATGAGGTATTCCCGTAGATCAAGGAATGATGAAGTCCGCACAACTTTGGAAATAAAATGTCCCATCTGTCGGGCACCAAGTAACATGCCCGGTTGAACTCTAATCATTCCGCCTTGCCATGGGCTGCCTAGCTGGTGTTCACACTGACTTACAAGATGCAAGATTACAGCTGATGCAGGTCTGGGGATTTCTAAGATGTCACAGTATATACAAGTATATTTATATACTCAAATTTACCCAAGCCTTCTGGATAAAGCACAGACCAGGACTCACATTTAGCTTGATGATACATTTATTGAAGAAAAAACATGAAACAGGACAAAATAGTAGGTGCCCGACAGCCGCTTCAACCACCCTCTGGTGGTTTTCTTCAGGGACCTGTGAAGTCAATGCTAGTATATCAGTATATATTGCCTGCAAAGACACCGAACAATCAAGTACTCCAATGACATTAACACTGCTGTGCAAGACCAGCAGAGCCCACTCTGAGCCCACTGTGAGCCCATTGGTTGCCAGACCTCCAATGGGCTCACAGTGAGCTCTACATATATATATATATATATATATATATATATATATGTATGTATGTATATCATTTTGGCTTTATTTTGTTTTTGCGAATCAGAACTGAAAGTCTGTCACAAACCGCACTGCTACAGCCACTGGATCACTTACCTGGTTCCCAGATCCATGATCCGTCTCTGTGACAGACTCCCTCCAGCTATCTTCTCACCTCTTGTTGTCTTCAGCCAAGCTGTAGAAGCTCCTGCAGATATTCTATCCTACACAGTGATTCCTGTGCAGGTTTCCATCTTGCTGCACCCCTGGCTCCAGTATCTGATTCCATCCCGGAGATCCTGTACCATCGGTTCCATTCCAATATCCTGTACCATCGGTTCAAGTCCGATATCCTGTACCATCTGCTCCAGTTTGATATCCTGTCCCAACAGTTCCAGTCTGACAAACAGCAGGGGCGCCGAGAGGGGGGGAGCGGGTACAATTTACCCGGGCCGGGCTTCCAGAGGGGCCCGGCGCCGCCCTCCCCTCCCTTCCTCCCTCCTCGCTCCCTTGCAGCAGCCCAGAAAACAGCATGAGCTGGGATGCAGCGGGAGATTGCTCGCAGCTGCTAAGCAGCAGCCACAGCAATCTCCTATGCCTGAGGGGGGGAGCTATCACACTGATCGCGCCCCCACCCCCCCCATGGCTTTGCGCCGGGCAGGGGCTCACAGCGCCCTCCCCAGCGTGCAGCTGAAAAAGTATTTTATTTTTAAAGGGGGCGTGGCCACGCCTCCCACGATTAGGTCACACCCCTTCTTTACCAGGGCCCGGCGGCGCTCTCTACTCCCCTGACAACCAGTACCATCGGTTCCATTCCGATATTCTGTATCATCAGTTCCAGTCCGATAACCAGCACCATCGGCTCCAGTCTGATAACCAGTATCATCGGTTCCAGCCCGGTGATCAAGCAATCTAGTCGCATTCCAGTGCTGCAGCATCCAGTACAGTCCAGAGCAACCCTGGATGTACTTCCAGCATCCTTACTCATCAGCAGCCGTAATTCACCTTCCAGTTATACTGCAACCAGTTCCAACCAGGTTCTGTGGTAGGTGTTGGGCATACCTCCCAACATCAGAGGTCTCCAAAGAAGGATTTGGCAGTGCCACAAACCAACCCCTCCGCCAAAAGGCAGAGTAGTGCCGATTCTTGAGGACAGAGAGTTGAAAGGTATGTTTTTGGGGTAATAAGTGTTTAAATTATATAGTTCAAACTGCAATAGTGAAGAGGCAACCCCCTTGGATCTTGGAGACTAAAAAAATGGGTAAATGAGGGTGAGTTGGGGAGTCTATATTTTAATAATGTTTCTTCGCTGTGCCAGTGTCGTTTTGCTTTACAGTCATTTTTCCTGGTACACTACAAGCCCCAGCTGGCCCTGCTATTAAGTTTTTCTATCACTATCAAGGTTTGTGCTGGTTATCATCATCATTAGAAGCAGCATCTATTCTGCACCAAGGGACCAGTACCCACAAGAGAAGCAGCTCCTGACCAGCTTATCCGCAGGTGCTTCCCCCTATGAATGTGCCGCGATTATGTGAACACACCCACACTGTACTTGTCCAGCTCTTCCCTGCACAGCCCCGCCTCTGTAAGCATTAGGCGTTGCTATCAAATATACATACTGATGTATACTTATTTTATAATTCTTTGTGTGAAATTGCATATATGAATATTTTTTTTTATATGTAGTTCTCTAATTGTTATTGATCTGTAACCACCAAAAAATCTCAATCCCAAAGCTGTAAATTAATCATTTTACACACTGCAACTCCTTTAAGCTCTCAACACCAAATAAAGGTTAGGCTGACTTTAAAAAGCACCGTTCAATATGTTTGCACTCTAAGGTTTTTAATTATTAACACAAAGAAATAGAACATTTTTCTTTTTTGAACACACATCTCATATTACATCTCAGAAGAGAGATATCAGAAAAAAGATAGAAAAGCTGTCATATGTAATAGTCCTGTGTTAAGATAGAATTTCTGAATGTTATTCTAGAAGAATGAATTAAGATATGGCTCGGTAATATTTCTATCTAAACCCATCATAGATATATCATATTTTCCAAAGAGTGAATGACTGAATACAGTCTTGTAAAACCAAGCAACATTGTTTATTGTTTGGCAGTATTATTTACGTATCCACAGCAAACTATGATGTCAGGAGAAATACAAGTCTTTGTTGCAATAAATTAGAAATGTGTATGGGTGGGTCAGTTTACTTAGTGCATTAAAGAAACAAATCAAAGCTCTCATAAAAAATGAAGGAACAGACTAAGTGTACCGGTTACATAAAGTCAGTACAGATTACAAAAAGAAATCAACTCCTGGATTCCCAGTAAGATGTAGATGAACTGGAACATAATTATTTATTCTCCCTGCGGTGATAGCTCCACCATGAATAAGCCTATTTGTGAAGCGTTGTGGCAGGACATGTAGAGCAGCAATCCTCTTACCACTATCGCAGTCGTCAGGGAACAGGGGTAAATTACCCTGCATGGGGTAAAAATGAAATTCCTGGGGGTAATGGATGGACAGCCGGGCATTCATAGGCATGCCCAGCTGTGCCGTAGGGAGGCTCTAAGCCAGACGCCTGCTGAGATGTTATTACCAGCGGGCGCCCAGCTCCTTCCCTGCAGCGCCACGTTAGCCAGAGGCTGGAGTTCTCTTCTGAACTCCAGCTTCCGCCTCTCTCCATTCACACTATGGGAGAGACGTCATGACGTCTCTCCCATAGTTCCGAGGAGCAGCCAGGTGGACAGAACGGTGGTGGATGCAGGATCGGGGATTAAGGTAAGTGTTTTTTTTTTGTACAAGCGGCACTACAGGGGCATTATATGGGGGCACTACTACAGGGGCATTATATGGGGCAACTACTACCGGGGCACTATATAGGGGCATTGTATGGGGGCACTACTACAGGGGCATAACTATGGGGGCACTACTACAGGGGCATTATATGGGGGGACTGCTACAGGGGCATTATATGGGGGCTCTACTATATGATTTCCTTCTTTTCAAATCAAGGGGGTAACGTCGGCGTATCTAAATATATTTTGGGGTTAAAGGTAAAAAAGTTCCCTGACCCCTGCACTATCGCCAAGTTCTGCCTTTACTTGTGCCAGGCCAGGATAGCCAGGGAACTGAACATCCGCTGCACCAGCCAGGTTTTAATGGTGCAACCATTCACACATTCATATATGCTCAAACTTCACCCTTAATATACATTGAGCAGACATGGATGTAAATATAGGGAGAACATACAAACTCCATACAAGTAGCAGCCTGTAGCAGAACCAAAGCCATGACCCTGGCACTAAGTTTATAAACCTATGTACAGTGGTGCGGAACCCTTGTGGTGCCATATAAATAAAAGACAATAATAAATATGCTCACGTCTGCACTCTACACACGTCTAGCTAAAGCATACGTTCCTGGGAGACTCCTGGATTTCTAGGAGCCCTCCGTGGGTGAGTAGACCAGCTTCCCGGTACCAACATTCTTTCCCAATGATGTGGGTAGTTTGGGGGATGGTGATGTAATTCTTGTTGAATGGCATTATTGTAGCCTCACCTCCTACTGCAGAATGCGGCAAGTAGTTCACAAGACCAACCCTCCCTGCCACCCAACACCCACTACCCATATGCAGTGACGCGGTACCTGCAGCACTTAACACGCGGAAGTTGACGGTTTTTCCCCCTTCATACATCTCCCCCAGTGTCTTCTCACAGTTTATTCCAACTAAGTTGCACATACAGTAAGTGCCCACATGCATACAAAATGTAAGTGACCTTCTTGGGCCATTTTAGATGTTCAGGTATGTAACTAACCCTACCATGGGTCCCTCATGCTATAGCCTGTGTGATGCTACTAAATTATGAGCATTAATTAATGATGTAGTATGTAATACACATTCTAAGTACAGTCCTGAGATCATCCATCATTAAAAGGATGCAGCTTGGTAAAAGTCTTTATTCTTAAACTTTAGACAAAATAATTTGGAAATGGGAGCTGCACCACTCACTGCTAAATTAAATTCATGAATAACACATGATTAGCAGAGCGGATGTAGAGAAAGCAAAGCCTCCTTCACTGGTCCTAGCAGAACAGTTTAGATAAATCAGTAACCCTAATGCTGGAATTACCAACCATATGCTCAACGTCATCTACAAAGTGAAACCAGCCATCTTAAGAATAAATAATAATAAATAAAAGCCGGCCATTGTTGCCTTTATCTTACTGGTTAATATCAGCTACCAATTCATCACAATTCTCCAACAGCTATACTATTAGTAAACCAAAGTGTGGGCCAGTTCTTTTTATTTCTCCGGGGAATCTGGTTTTAATACAGCAGCATAAATTTTCAGTCAACACCCAAGATCACCATGGAGAAGGCAGGGAGAAAACAACACAACTTTCTGCAGTCTGCGCTTTCCAAAGAGAATGCTGCCTTTGCTAGAACCCAGGTGGAAATACTGGATGATGTCCAGTAAATTAATCTGAAACACAAAGACCAGGAAATCAGTTTATACAGCATGGCAAGCAGTCAGCACCTTGTCATAGAAGCATTCAACCTGTCCATCCAGTGACTGAACTACAACTCCCACTGTTTTCTGCCAGTCTATTGGCAGGGCATGATGAACTTTGTATACTCGAGCAACAGCGCAGAGCCATAGGTAGCTAAGGATTTTGGGATATACAACCCACTATATCATTAAAATCAAACTAATTGTGTATGAGTTATTATACATGTGCACATTACTATACAAATCCAAAATATATGCCACGATGCTCGTTCCCAATGAGTGAAATAGAGAAGCAGTATGACCGGCACTTGACGGACTTGTACTTACTGCCTGAGGACGACGATTAAACCTCGAAACATTGCAGGAAACTGGACTGAGTGTCTTTTTTATGCTGTGTTAAACAAGTCCATCGAGTGCCGTTCATATTGCTTCTCTCTCTCTCTCTCTCTCTCTCTCTCTCTCTCTCTCTATATATATATATATATAAAACACATTAGAGGCACAAATATCAGTTTACACCAATTTTTCCTACTTCATAAAACCAAAGGCTCAAATAACAAGTTGTTCTCATTCAAACCAGTTCTTATAATTAGTCTCACAGCCGGTTTGATTTCATTCAGACCTTAGGTCGGTGTCTTCCCCTCAAAGATTTTTTCCCGAATCCACTTCAGGTGCAACAAATTTCTACAAATGTAAAAGTCCCAGTGATGAAACGCGTAGTGTCATGGCCTAGCGTATGGACATCGCAGGTCTACCCTGTGGAGCATACTGTTGTGGATGTACCAAGCTGTTGATGCTGTATATGCAGGTGCATATTTTGATCAAGCTGTTATACTCACGGTGCTCTAACTGCCAGCATTGGTACGTGATCTATAACCTGTATCTATTATAGTTTGATGCACTATGAGGCGCACCCTATGTTTCTTTTAAATTTGTAGAAATATATATGATCAGGTTAGGATTGCCAACTCCTGGGGTAACTGGCAGCACCTTGCATACAGCAACCAATTACAATCACACCAGTCCAGGGCCTTGGAACGAATACCTGCATATAGATTTGATTGAGAGCATACAAAAACAAAGCATAAAAATAAATCCTAACTAACATAAGTCTTCCTCTCTATAGGCGGGATGAGCTAATGTCCAGCTCACACAAAATAGCATTTAAATACAGCACTTACATTAAGCCATAGCAGTGTCTCTCAACAGGTCTATCAGTCTGCTCCCCAGTTAGTGAGACCCTCTCCAGAAAACCAACAAACCTTTAATCAGCCTCTCACAGGTGGTCTGGCAATCAAGGCTGCTTATTACCTAGATAAATACCACACAGAAGAACCTGGGACATATATACCTGCCATCAACAAAATGGAGAGCGAGAGAAAGAATTAGAAAGAGAGAGAGAGAGAGAGAGAGAGAGAGAGAGAGAGAGAGAAAGAGAAATAGCTTTGAATGTGAACCCTTATTTTATGTGGCAGACTTTTGATTAACAATCCCAAATATTTGTGGACGTCTTCAAAGATGTGCAATCAGTATATTGGTTCTTGTTCTCTTTCTGTAAATTATTCTGTGTAAACTCCTTAGTGGATCTAGCTATGATTCTTATTATTAGCTATGAGACATACTGCACAGGTGTATATGTGGACATTCAGTACTGAGAGCCATTGAGCCTGTTAGTGGTATGCTGTCATATAGTGCTTAAGAAAGAACTACTTTATGCAAACAGAGCAGTGCACTAATTGGCCATTTGGGTCTTTGTGCTCTTCTCAATTCATGAGTATTCAGGTCAGACAGAAGACCCTTACTGAGTGTAGACGGTGCATTGTTAATAACTTACAACCATTCGTAGCTAATGTGTTTGCTTTCCTACCGTAATAATAAATTGGTGTGTTCACCTCTATTTTTCAAGGCTCATCCATATATTGTGCAGTGTACAGTACAGTGGCATTGGCACCAATGAATTAATATATGTTAGCTGAGCGAGTAGAGACACATAATTAATCTTTTATTAAATGTATCCGCTGGTGACATAAACATACTGACCAGGGTAACAAATGGCATTCTTCATCACTTAGTAATAAGTGTACTTGGTTAAAAGGAAATACTATTTTAGCTCGCAATCTTTGTCCCAATTCTGTTGTGTGGCATGTCACATTGTTCTACACAGAATGAATGGCATCATTTGTTGTTAACGGTCCCTAATTTACAATGACATAACTCAAACATTAGCAAATTTGTCTTTAAGTTGCTTTAATAAGAATTTTGTATGTGGATGTCTATCTTCATTGTTTATAATACAGTAGTTTGCCCCCTACTTCATTAAAGGAATAATCTTCCTAATATGCCTATGCCCTCTGGCAGCCTGGGTCTGTGTGAGGACCCAGTGCACCTGCTGGGAAGGAACACTCTATTGAATTTTGATCTTCACATGATGAACTCTAATGTGAGGATCCATCTATCTCAACCACCAGTGCCGCAATGCCCACCTGGCACTTCTGTCAGATGGGCAGGTCTGGCTGCAAACCCCAACCGAGCAGCTCCGACTCCTGGCACTCTACTTGGCCGAGACACTGAAAGACGGGGGAGTGCAGCGAGGACACGGCCCCATGACTCGCGGAACGTAACAGTGAGATGTGGCCACGCCCATTTTTAGCGAGGTCACAGCCCCTTTTGCAGGCGACCGCATTGGGGGGACTGCCAGGGCTGCTGAGTAGCCCCAGTCTGTCCCTGCCAACCACCATATAAGATAGAAAGATGGCGGTACTCTTGCTTGAAAGAGTACCTATGGGCCCCCATAGAAACTGATGCCAGTGTTATCACCAGGCATTAACCCCTGCACTACAGAAAAATGTTGGAATCCAGGGATGGAGGAAGATCTCCCCATAACCTGGTATCCATAAAATCATGGGCACTCACATTTGAAAGAGGGGGGTCCTTCTTTCTGTGAATGTGTCCCTCTACTAGGTATAGTCTGGTGATCACACGTATTCATCAGACAATGTTACCTTACAGGATGTAGCGTTGGAATCCCGTCTCCAGTATCCCGACCACCAGCATCCCGATGGTAAGCATCGGAGGTTAGGGGAGGGTTAGGTTTAGGGTTAAGTGTTAGGCACTAGGGGAAGGGATAGGCACTAAGGGGGGAGGGTTACATTTAGGATGCAGGGAGGGGGAGGTTAGGTTTAGGCACTAGGGCGGATGTTTGGTTTAAGCACCGGGGAGGGAGGGTTAGGGTTAGTGACAGTATACTTAACTACGGGTGTCAAGATTCTGACTGTCAGGATGCCGCTGTCGGCATTCTGACTGGCAGCATCCCGACTGCCGGGAACCCAAACCTTACCCTACACTATCTACGTTTCCATACATGGGGGGTTGTCAATAAGTGCCCTATCACCTCCATAATGACAACGGCAACTGTGTAGGCACCCACATTTGAAAGAGGAAACCCTTTCTTTCAAATTATGTGGCCCACTAGTTGCTGTTGTCTGGTGATCACCACACAATATTGCCCAGCACTAAAGGGAAAAAAAATATTTTCTGTATATAGGAAAAGGGCACATTGTGCCCATCTCTCTCATACTGGCCCACACACACATGGGGGAACCTTGTCTTGAAAGATGAGAATCTCCTATTTCAAACAAAGTGCCCCCTTAGTAGTTATTGACTGGTAATCACCAGACAATTACTGAAACAGCACAAAAAGATCTTATTTGTCACAGATGAGGGAGGATCTAAAGCCATATCTACCCCATTAAGTGTCAAATAAAAAAGGGAACCCTCATTTAATGTGGTAGGTTGTCTATTTTCTAATGGTAGGCCTTGATTGGCTACCTTACTCTTCCTATACACAGTAAGAATTTAAATCGATTAAAAAAACTGCATTTTCATTTCAAGTACAGATTTTTGTTGTCACATAGAATCCTGCTTTACACTATTTTGGAAATGTGGATTATTGGCCAAACAAGAACCAAAAATTATTTATTTGTGGTGTTTAAAGGTAAAATAAAATAAAAAAATCACATTTGCATTTTGTGCCCTTTTTTAAAATTTCAATTAAGAAAGAAAAACACTTTTTGGTAATTTAAGTTAAAAAAAAATTTTACATTTAAAAAGACATAGGGGGGTATTCAATTTGGGAGCGAAAAGTCTGTGCTGGATTTTTTGCTCCACGTCGCAGCTTTTCCGGGGGTTAAAGTATCGGACGCGTGCCCGCTTTATCCCCGTATTCAATTAGGAAGCAGCGAAAATGGGAGCCGGTGGAAAGGAAAGTATCGCAAAAAAATCTTGCATTTTCGGGAAATGTCCCTGGGTCCCCCCTAAAGATGTCCAGACATGGGGGTTCTCTTTGGGTACCCCCATTTTAGCCTGCTGAAGGAAGTCTGGGATTTAAATACCTGCGGCAGGTGCATAAATGCAGCTATTGAAGAAGTGGTAAAGAATAGCACTTAGGTTTTTTTTTTTGAAAAATAACTTGTTCCATCAAATTTGGGGTACATGATAATGGGTGCAAGCATATTTTAAAGTCCCTAAAATGATTTTTAAAAATTCTTCAAAAATGCACCTGCCTCTACTCCGGCAATGAAGAAAACAGCTGCCGCATATAAGGGAACTCCTCTGGATTTAATTTGGCTTTTTTATAAGTGTGTTCTGTATTTTTTTTTTTCACCCCAAATTTAAAGGTCATTTGTTGGGGTGTCCTGATTTTTAGTTTTCATTTTTTTTGGCACATATCTTTTTTAGGGGACATTCCCAGGGGTGCAGGCTATTTTTTTTAAGCCTGCACACCTAAACCCCAATTCTGCACTTTTTTTCACCAGCAAAAGGCTGGTGAAAACTTATCCCCATTTTTTTACATTGAATTTTCGCACGGCGAAATATAGGGGGACCCCTAAGCATTTTCCCCCGCTATATTTAAAACCAAGACTGGCCCTGCAGCCAGGTGCTGGTTCCTAAACTACGGGGGAACCAACTAGACTTTTTGGCGCCCTGTGTCAGAAAGAGCATTGGCGCCCTCCCTATTTTTCAAATGGTGACAAAACACACGCGAAAAAGGGGCATGGCCTCATGGGCAAGGGCCAGGGAAACGATGGGGAGGCCAGGAGATGCTGGGGATAAAATAAGAGCTACAAGTGAGTATGATTATAAACAGAAAATTGAAAGGTTCGTACAGTGCACCCCTGTCCTGCGGTGCCCTGTGCGGTGGCACAGGTCGCACTACCCTAGTTACCCTGCCCTACATGTTTTGTTCCCCATAATTTTAGGAACCAGGACTGGGTGAGCAGTCCGGGGCTGGTTATGCTTTTGGGGGGGGACCAGTGGCGTAACTACCGTGGGTGCAGGGGGCTGCTATGGGGCCCGGGCTGCTTCCAGAGCCCGCCGCTCCCCCTGCACCCAGTAGTCACGCACGGATTGGTCACCACTCACCTGTGAGTCCAAGGCACCCAGTCAGCCAGCCGGAGAATGAATAAGAGTAGCACTGGCACGGGGCTGGCTGCTTCTGCTGATTGGAAGGTATCCTGGTACCTGGAACCTGAGCCTCCGTGCAGTGCCTCGGACTAAAGGTATGCTCCGCTCACTCTATGAGGGCACTGCCACACATATATATATAATCTTTGTGAGAAAAGAGTGCACTCACCAGGGACAATAGCAAATATTGTATTTTTCAAAATTCACAACATAGTAGTTTGGGGGGGAGGGGGGGCCCTTTCAAGATTTTGCTATGGGGCCCACAACTTTCTAGTTACGCTCCTGGGGGGACCCTACGTAATTTTTTTTTAAGATTTGACCCTTGTATAACAGGTAGACCACACAAGCAGCCTTCACATATCTCACTGATACAGTATGTGCAGGCTGCTTACTTGGGAGAGTTTTACAGAGAGATAACACTGCAATCTCGGGTGAGAAATCTCATCTAGGGCTCTATTTATTAACATTATTTTTACTAAAATAAAGTGAAAAAGGGTGTTTTCACACCCTTTTCACATTATTTTAGTATCACCTATAGTTATTACAGGGCAATTGGAGAAGAACTCGTAAAATTCTACTCCAACCCCTAATTATCACTTATTTTTAGTAAGCAGATCGCATTTCCCATAATTGTAATGGGAAATGTGATCCGACCAGAGTTACTAAAAATAAAATGTGAAACAAAATACCTAGAGAGGCCCTTTGATAATAACGCAGGGTCGCCTACCCTCCCGATTTGGGCGGGAGCCTCCCGATAATCAGGTGCAGCTCCCGCCCCCAGGAAAGGCAGGCAAGCCTCTCGGCGGCCGCTGATCCCCCCGACATCCCCCGCAATTTACTCTTAACTCAAAATGACACGATCGCGTGACCCCGCCCCCGTAATGCCTACAAATGACAGGCACTCGTCCGGACACGCCCCCTTTTTCACCCACACCCCCCGCTGCCCTGCCGATCTGGCTGCTCCCTCCCGGAAGGAGCAGTCAGAAAGTCGGCAACTATGTAATAACGCCACCTGGAGGTGGCATTATCCAGGGTCTCCCCCGGTTTCCGGACTCTTGCGGGGGGTCCGCAATCATGGGAGGTGGGGCTTAGTGCCGGCGGCAGAGCTTAGTGCCGGAGGGGGGTAGCAGCGGTGGCCGGTCGGCGCATGCGCGGGCACTTTGTCACGGTATTTTTTGCGAAAATACCGTGACTAGTGTGCGGAGGGGATTCGCAGGGACAGAGCTTTATCGCAAGCTCTGTCCCTGCAAGGGATTTGTAGTAAATCCCTGTGATATTGCCTGAATTCGCAATGCGAATTCAGTCGATAATATCACACTACAATCTGCATTCAATATGCGGATTGTAGTAAATAGAGCCCCTAAACTTGCTACTCGGGGGAGAAATCTCGATCTGCTTCACCATCGGCCAACTCACTTTCAGCTAAACTCACTTCTTAGTAAATTTGAGAGTTTAAAAACGGGAAAATCACATGAATCTTAGTAATTTACTAAGTAATAGCATTTTCTGAAAATACAAGGTTAATTTGTGTGAGTACAGCGTACATAAAATCAGTGATATTGATGTTGGAATGTGACGAGCATAATGGAGCGTACACACGGTCAGATTTGTCAGACTTGTCAGATTTGTCAGATGAACGACTGAACGATTAAACGATTTGAACGATTTGGACGATTTGACCAAAGTTTTGAACGATTTGAACGATTTGAACGATTGAACGATTTTTGACTGCATTAAAATGAATGGAATCGTCCAAGTCTGACTGCAAACCCATCAGATATCAGAAATCGTTATCTGACAAACGGGAACGCGCATCGTTGATCGTCCATCGTTCAGGCATGTCAGATATGAACGATTTTCCATCAGATATGAACGACTGAACGATTTTTAAATCGTTATCGTCCATATCTGAAGAAAAAATCTGATCGTGTGTATGCACCATAAATGTGAAAAAAAAATTACCTTAGCACAAGGGTGAGAAAACCCTCAGCAGTGAAGGGGTTAAACCTGCTGGTAATTGGTGGAGAGTTTAAAGTGGCCAAACCATGGCAAAATTGACACATCTAAGTGGCTAATCAAAAGGTCACTTTTAATGAAGATAATTATTAAGTATTAATGAAGGAGAAAGAAAACTTTAATAATACTCTTATGGGGGAATATAATTTTCTTAATATAATGGGGTGCAAAAATGAGGTTTAATTTGACTAAGAGAGTAATATTAAGTATTAATTATATTAAAGGGGCATATAATAAGTTGTTCATTGTGCTTACAAATATATATTTATTAAGGGGGCATTATTTATATTTTTATGATGTGGGCACATTCTATTGGATGAGGTGTGTCATGTGCGCAAACCACTTAACAACTAAATACGATAAATACAGTATAGACACTGAAACGTAAATTTATCAGAACTGCTAGCTATTTATTAATGAAGTATAAATGTAATTACAGGGAAGTATGGTGACAATGAAAGAACAGCCAGACATCAGTCAATCTACAATGCCCAATCACAACCAGCAACGTTCATTGCAAGTGGATACTGCCAAAGGTGCACAAACACAACTATACAAAACCCTATAAACAACAAAGGTATTCACTCACCTTCTAACTTGACTACCCAACTGTTTGGGTGATGAAACTGCCCCTCATTGGGGTGATACAGCCAACTAGAAGTCAACGAAGGGAGCGCACCTCAACTCAATAATTACACCCAGACTGGTGACCTGCCATTCTTTCCGCAACTAAATAGCCAACACAGAAACCACCAAACTTACTTAAGGATGGGAGGGTGGGAAGACTGGAAACAAAAAGGCTTTGGCCTACAGCTTAAGCTAATCAACAGCCTCTTACAGAGCCGTAACTAGACTTTTTGTTGCCCTGTGCCAGAGATGGCATTGGCGCCCCCCCCCCTCATTTTTTAAATAGGGCATAAGAGAGTACACCTGAAAAAGGGCCATGGCTCATGGGGAAGAGTTAGGGGAGGCCAGGAGATGCTGGGGATAAAGGAAGAGGAAGCTACAAGTGAGAATGACAATAAGCAGGAAAATTGACAGGCCCAAACAGCGCCCCCTGCCCTGTGCCATAGCACTGGTCACGCCCCCCTAGTTACGGCCCTGGCCTCTTACAAAAACACTGCCCCATACTATCATAGACTGGTAAGACCAGTAATTAGCACCCACGACAGTCTCCATCCTATAGGTTTAAACCACCTCTTTTCTTATGCCAATCATTCAGTTACTCTTATAGAGCAGGATGTACTAATGTAAAAAATGTGGTAACACTCCATGCAGTTTTCGGGGGTTTTACCACATTTCTCTCATGTACCAAACTCTGGAATGCGATACATTCTGGAGATTGGACCCGGTGGGTAATGCCATCTTCACTGTGCAGAGGCAGCGGAGGAATTCTTCGCAACCCCGGAACTCCTTCCCATAGGAAGGAGCAGGGGCCGGGAATCATCGCTATCCAAAGATGGTGCTGATTCTCAGAAGCACTCCTTTACATGAAACATGCGGAAACTATTTCAGGGAGATTGTAAAATCAGCTCCTATGAGCGTGGCGGTAACGTGGGCGTGTACTGCTAGGGATCATTGTGCCTTATAAGTTATAACCAATGCAGGAAAATGATACTAATGATCCCATTTACCCATTTGAATGTCGACAGTATATCCGTGATGTCTGATCATGGAGATTGCTAGACTCTTCAGGGAGTCAGGGAGATTGCTACTATTTCCGGGAGTCTCCCTGACAATCACTGAAAGTATGGATTAGGCCCCAGAGAGTGCCACATCTTGCACATAGTCCACAACTACAGCCACTCTGCTTCTCATGACATTCTGTCTTAGAAAACATAGAATAGATGACAGACATGGGTGCAGAACAACGTTTGGCAGAAAGCAGTCATAGCTGCGATGTTGTATACCTCTGAACAATTTCATTTTAAAAATGTAAAATAAGCCCCATACACAAGTTTACCAAACACAGGCAGATCCACGCACACACCACACCCACAATCCCTTGCTATCAGACCACTTCCTGCCGGGCCACACTACTTTTGGGTAACAAAAATCAGTATATTGAACTAAAATTGGAACGCATGGTATTTCTTATACAGAGGAATATTATGGGATATGCTGTAAGTTTGTAGACATTCAGAATTTCGATGCCATAATGTCCGCATGGTCTGAATGTTTACATTCAGGATGTCTATATGTACATAATGCACAGTTGCTGACATTCAACTCCCTCCTTCCGGGAGGGAGCTGAATGCCTGCACACAGCGGGGGGCGTGGCCAGGTGCTGACTCCTCATGGGGGCGGGGCCAGGGCGTGTCCGCATGTTCGCGTCATCGTGGCCTCACCCCCTATTCACAATGCCGAAAATAAAGGCATTGTGAAGCAGGGGGCGGAGCCACGATGACGCGATTTAGAGAGAATCACGTCATCGGGCCCCCTGCTGCGGGGGGTTTCTAGCTGTAGTCTGGGGGTCAGGCGGCAGCCGGGAGTCTTGCCTGCCTTTCCGGGGGGTCGAGAGCAGCACCCGATATTCGGGAGGCTCCCAACCAAATCGGGAGGGTAGGCAAGCCTGACATAATGTCAACATTCAACATTTCGAAATTCAGAATGCACGACACTGACAGTCTAGAAAACCATTTTACATTGTAGTCTGGACCATGCAAATTGACAATCGTTATATATTTCTGATTACTTGTATGAAATCCAAAGTTTTAACCAGTTACAGTAATTCCCAGCTCAAGTGATTTCGTAATATCCCATAGCTCAGATGATTTCTGTCGTGTAGTAATATGTGATAGCTAGCTTATTCCAATACACAGTTTACTGTGCAAAACCCAGGATGGTGGAAAATGTCCTTCTACCACCCTTACTATCTTTTCTCTGGTGAAGCAATATCATTCAGAATGACAACAAAAAAAGATTTAGGGGCATATTTATTAACATTATTTTTACTAAAATAATGTGAAAATTGGTGTTTTCACACCCTTTTCACATTATTTTAGTATCACATAAATTTATCAAAGGTAAATTGGAGTAGTTTTCATGAAAACTACCCAAATCCCTTCAATTCACATACTTTTAGTAAGCAGATCGCATTTCCCATACTTGTAATGGGAAATGTGATATGTCTGAGATTTACTAAAATTCAATTGTAAAAAAATACAGAGGAAAGCGCCAGGGTCCTGAGCACCCCTCAGCTTGCACCAGCGTTTTATTGGTAAATTGTGGCAATAGAAGATCTTTAATAATGCTGCAAATGATAAAAACAGTACACTCCTCAATGTGAACATACATCACATGTATTTCAACCTGTTTGTTTTATAGGTTAAGCCAAGTATTACAGATGTTTCTGGGGAGAAAAAGCATCACAAACAATTATCATCCTTAATTAATGGGTTACAAATTCTGTATGAAATGTAACATAATAACACATGTATAATAAAAGGTCCTTTTGCACTTTGTGAACTTTTAGCCAAATGCAAAGTCATAAAAACCATCTTGTGGCTGTGTTTTTAATTATATTTGCAAACATTAATGTTGGTTTCCAACATAATCAAACTCTATTAATAACTGTTTATCCAAGGAAAGAAATATGTGGTTCACTTAAAAATACAACTTTTTCACAGCCGATTACTTCCTCCCAGAACTCCACTTTGCTGACAGAAGCATGGTTTTGCATTCAGCAACTGTACGATTTGTGTCTACAAACAACTGCTGGGGGTATATTTACTCAAGTGCGGGTTTTTAGAATCAGATTCTACATAACATTTATCTAGTACCTTATAGAAGATGATAGGTTGCTATAGGCAACATCTCCACTTCTATAAACCTGCACTTTAGTAAATATACCCCCTGTAGTTGTGGTACTTGACAGGAGGAAACAAAACCAAGATTAAACATTTTGATTCCTACTTATGAATATTAGGATAAGACAATGGGGTAATTTTATTAAAAGTCGATTTTGGTTGTTTTTTTTTTCTGCAATATCCCCCCTGTTTTTGCAAATCGAATAATTACTAAATACAAACGCACATTGAAATTGAATGACAAGCACGATTTTAGACGGTAATAGATGGCATTACACCATTGAAACAAATATTGTATGCTTTAAATATGCCATAATAGAAACAACAGATTTACTTAGGGGTAAATTTACGAAGCTGAAATGATTTCGTATGTGGCTAAATCGCACGTTAAATGCATATTCGCAAATTACTAAACGCTAAAATCGTCCGAGTTTGTCCCATTCTAAAGGGAAAAATCGGTCGAGTACACCTGAAACTTGGATGGTAACATGTTTTGGACAAATAGACCATTGATCCAACTAGGCAGCCTTTTGTCATAGACAGCAATAGGACCTGGAAATTTAGTAAGGATTCAAATGTGTAATTGCGGCCGAAATATAGTGCAAATCGGCCGCAAGAGACGAACCCAAAAAGAAATTTCAAATAGAACACCTTTTTGAATTAGAGTTTGACATCTGAACATACTTAACCATCACTGGTCAAGTATGTTTTTTCGTGTGACTTTCTTTCCTTCAAATGATATGCAGCATGCCTATGTTTGTGTTGCTCACAGAATACAGGTTGAGTCTCCCATATCCAAATATTCCGAAATACGGAATATTCCGAAATACGGAATATTTTTAGCATGACTGAGATAGTGAAACCTTTGATTTTTGATGGTTCAATGTACACAAACTTTCTTTAAGGCACAAAATTATTAAAAATAAAGTATAAAATTACCTGCAGGCTGTGTGTATAAGGTGTATATAGAACATCAATGCATTCTGTGTTTAGATTTGGGCTCTATTCCTAAGACATTTCAATATGGTATGCATTTATTCCAAAATAGGGAATATTCCGATATCCAAAATACCCTTGGTCCCAAGAATTTGGATATGGGAGACTCAACCTGTACAGGCATGCTGCATATCATTTTAAACAGCAGCTGCTTGTGATACCTATTCACATCACATTGCAAAAAAGACGCATTTGAAGGAAAAAGTCACCCGAAAAGACGCTAGGTGCAACTGAGATAAACAGAGTTCCCGTCTTATGTGTAAATTCAGTAACCTGTTTGAAAAATGAAACACGTGAATAAGGACGATGTCATCCGAGATTGATCTCGGATAACATACAGTAGAATAGAAATCGGCACCTTAGTAAATTTATCCCTAAGAATCGTTAACACGATTGGAATCACACCAACATCGCATCAGACTAGAATAAATAAATAGATCTGTCTGTGATCAGTATAATCTTTGCAGGCTTTTTTTTGTGTAAAGCAGTAACTAAATGGTTAATGTTAAAAAAAATAGCGTTTTTCACCCGAATCGTGGGAAAAAACATGCGCTGGTGATGTGTGGTCTTTAAAAGCGATGTACATCATTGGCAGCTTGGTTTGTCATCCTCCAAACTCGTTGCGATTCGCGGCAACTTAGAAGTTGCCACATGTTTGCATTATGTTACATTCCGTCCACAATGTACAAATATTATTATTATTCATTTTACTTGATTATGTGATTATAGTTGCATTCCAAAAGTAACATAAAAATATTGCTGTTTTCCACACGCAAAAAATAAAATAAAAAAGACAACAGAAATTAAACACATTATATGCAAACAAGCTACTTTCCTTATATTTCCAAAACCATGTGTAAATAAAAGCAAATGCTGCATGAACTCAGCAGGTTAGAATGAACATACTGTGTCCTGTGTCAGTGCTGGGCTGCAAACTGGTAAAAACACTCTATGCCAAACATACATTATATCTATTCTGCCAACCTGTCATATGGCAGCAGTAATTGCTAATATTGTTTCTGAAGTTAAAGGGACAGTTCAACATTTTAGACTTTCAGATGGCCAAAATATTACGCCTCAGGGTAAGAATACAATTCAGAACTTGCCTAGAAAGTAGATAACTAAATTGTCAAATGGATTTTAAAAGCTGCCTTTGTGGCCAAAACAATACAGACTCCATTAAGAAGGTAGTTGATCAAAATAAAGCAGTTTCCAGTTACTGTCTAGCCACAAATTACTGTCTGTGATCAGTGTATAACTGAGTGCAATGATCAGGAGAACAATAAAACGTTTACTTTATAAGAGAGGAAAAATAGAATTAAAAAAAAATAAATTAAAATGTTTCTATGTTACAACAACAATTGTATGTGAAGCCACTGTGCAAAATATCTAGGAGGTAATAGTGGTACTCACTTACAGTACAAGGGGCAAGTGCAGGAGGCTTGTTGATGCGAGTTTGCATCATCATGGCCTTTTCACCATCTAAGCAATAGCACAATTCATCACGCAGTGTGCGATGAAACTATGGTGACAAATCATTGCGAATTGGGATTCTAGGCTATGATATCATTGAATAAGAGATCTCATCTAATAAGAGCTTGGTCTGCAGACCATTATAAAACACAGAATACGGAGGGAATTTAATTATCCCTGATAATTTTTCAGGGGCAAAAACATAACTTTTTGCATTTTTAAGCTATGGTAATTCAATTAGAGCCCAGGATTTTTTTTTTCAGAGCCTGCTGAGGTTCCGAAAAAAAAATCCCCTATAAGTGCTGCTGGTTGTCGCTCTTCGGGGCTAACTGGATAGCCCGGGGGGGGGGGGAGTCAATTAGCTTGTGGTAAATTACCTCGGCTAATTAAATTACTCACACTGATTATAATAGGAGCAGACAACCTCTGCCTCACGTGACCTACTCAGCACAATGCAGTTAGACCAGCACATCTGATATTAGAAGACTAAGGGGTCTATTTACTAAGCAGTGTTAGGCGACAGAGTGAAAAATGATAAGTCTGTGATATGGTGCCAGCCAATCCTAACACTGCTTAGTAAATAGACCCCTTAAGCTGGGTACATACTAGACCAGTGGTTCTCAAACTAGGTCCACACAGGTCACGTTTTCCAGGTCACCCAGCAGGTGCACAGGTGTACTCATTACTCACTGACACATTTTAAAATATCCACAGGTAAAGATTCCACTTGTGACTCAGGGGTCTATTTACTAAGCAGTGTTAGGAGCAGTGGCAAATGCAGGATTTCTAGAGGGGGGTTTCCAAATGCTTGATTTTAGAGTGAGTGTGGCCAGTCCATGGAGAGGGCAGAATTAGCACTTATCCAGCTATAATATATTGTGTTGCATAATTACATGCGGCAGTAGGTCCATCCTGTCTGAGCAGAATGTTTTTATTTCAGATGTGGGCACCATTCCAGAGCATTGGAGAAAGTCTGGGGTTGCGGCAAAAGAACCTAGAACAGCCCTGGACATATATATGTACATATTGGTCTCATTATGTACTGGATAGTGTATTATTATACAGTATTAATGATTAATCCTATTGATGGTCTATAGCAGTGCACCCCTAACAGTGCATGTTTTCCACATGTGCTAGTTGGTGCACAGGTAAAATGGCTGACACATTTTAAAAGATCCACAGATGGTGCAAATCATTTCATTTGTGATACTGAGAAGAACATGCTAACAATCTATTATATTACTATTTCTATTGTGGTCATGGTGTGTGGAGGGGGGTTTCCAGGTAGACGGAAGCCCCCCCTGCGTTTGCCTATGAGGAGACAGAGTGAAAAGTGATATGAAAGTGATAAGGTGCCAGCCAATCAGCTCCCAACTGTCATTTTTCAAACACAGCCTGTGAGATGACAGTTGGGAGCTGATTGGCTGGCACCTTATCACTTTCTTATCACCTTTCACTCTGTCTCCTAATACTGCTAACTTAGTATATAGACCTCTCTGCGAGGAGACCTGGAAAACGTGCACTGTTTGGGGTCCTGAGGACTGAGGTTGAGAACCTCTGCACTAGACGATAAACTGGACGATTTGACGATTTTAGAGGAACTGGAATGACAAATTGTCCACATTGTCTAGTGTATATGACTATGCACTATCGCGTGCTCCGGTGCATTATTCATCACATTGGCAGATCTGCCTGCAGTGCAGGCCAATCTACAGAAATCACATGCGGTGCAGTGCATATTAATGAAGAACGGAATGACACACTGTTCCATCGCACATTAAATCTTCTAGTGTATATACCGGTAATCTTGCATGGTGCGGGGTGAAGGGAAATTACCCTGACCATTGGCAAAAAGAGTGCATTCTGCCCAATACTCTCTCCCATTTCCCTCTACAAGACAGATTGATGATTATTGCATTGAGAAAGGAAAGGGATTTTTACACATGGTGAACAGATTAGTAATGGGTAGTAACTGGTACTCCATTTGAAAGATTAATGGATGTCTGAATGGCATAAGGTGGCATAAGGTGGTAAGTGGGGGTACTCTTCTTCACAGGAGCAGCTCTAACATTTGTGCATCCACATGCTATGTTTATACATGGTTGTTTTCAGTCGTATGGGAGCAACAAGCATACACCCAATAATTTTAAAGAGTTGTCTCCTCCTATGCTCCCAGTGAGGGCTGACGTGTGCATGTGTGACATATGAGTGGCATGCAGAGCTAAGTGGGAGTAACCCCAGTGAGGCAAGTTTGCAGGAGGTCAAAACAGTAGATTGGGAATTATTGGGGATTTTTAGCAACCTGTGAGGAAGTCTGAAGGGAGTTATGGAGTACAAGTATGTTCTCTGATGGATCATGCTGTGACAAGTGGGTGGTCTGAGTAATACAGTATGTTAGAGATATGAGAACTATCTAGGGGAATTTCATGGCAAGTGGGGATCTGAGGACAAATTGGGGAATTTGGGGGACAAATAAGGGATCATTGTGGCATGTGGATTTTTTTTTAAGATGATTGACTAAGATAAGATGTCTGATGTGAGAGTGCGGAGGTCATTTTGGGGTTGTTTAATTTTTTTGAACAAAAAAATCCCTTCTGTTTTTGGAGGTGGCAAGATCTGCACACGGGAGGGGAAAATAGAAAGGGAACATAATAAGAGACAGGTGGAGGTGACAAGTTACTGTTACTTTAACACAGAAAAACAAACGTTATATTGTACTGTTTTTTAGATGCTAAAATAAAAGGTGCAATGAAGGTACAGTATGAACACTTCTGTATGATTTGTTATAGAAAAAAAACCTCCTAAATTCCATAAAGAAAGATGTCCTAGCATAGTATTTTAGACACAGGACTGTATTTTGTCTAGATGCTGGAGGTAATTACATGCCACAATTATATGTTGTGATAAGAAAAAGAACCTGGCAGCGTCTACTCCTTCAATGTCTGACTATAACACAAAAGGATCGCTTTACCCTGGCCTAAAGGATATGTTACATCTCCTCTTTCACCGTACACCTTTACATAACAGCCATTCTAAACAATACATTTCTTGCCCCTTGAACAGCAACAAAAAAACTACACAGAGAGTGTTCAAACTAAACAGTGCAAGGTCAAAATAATTATAATAATCACAAAAGCCATAGATTACCAAAATGCTGTCATTTGTACCACACATCACTAACACCCAGTGATGTGCGTTCAGGTGAGACAGATCCTTCGTCATACTTAAGTATACTCCACAGTTTTTGCTATAAAAATTATTAGATAAATGTAAAGAAAATATTATAAATATCTTATTTGTATTCTAATCATTTTTATAGTCAAAACTCTGGAGTAAAAAGTGTATGGTAGGTGAGGCACTGCCTCCCCTGTCTACCTTTTCCACACATCCCTGATCAAAACTCACCAAATTTCCAGCACTATATACTGCTGCACCCTTGTATAATACCCACATGAACCCTCGGGTTCATATATGTATCTGTATATCTGGCTCTGATACTAGCAAGTGCCTCCCCAGCCGTTTACTTCACCGCACATCACTGCTACCACCGCAGCCTACCCAACTGCGGATATGACCAAGATGTGGCAACATTTATCATAATGGAGCTTTGCGGTGGATTAGGCTGTTTGGCAAGGCTTCGGCGATACAATGTTCGGGTTATACTTTTGCTTTACTGTTCCGCACTGTATTTGTAACTGAATTAATTTGCAGAATGACTAGAGCTTGGGCGACAATGGTCAATTCATTGGGGCAGGACTAGAAATACCTAAGGCAAAATCTGTGAAATTTCACAGTCAAATATAGAACAAGGCATTTTTTTATAGAACAGTTTGGAAAATATTGCTCATCTCTACTCAACTCTTAATAATAAATACTGACGTTGCCCTGTCTTTTATGGACTAACTTGTGAAGCCCAGCGCAGAATGTTTTGCACAGATGCGCCTGGAAGGTCTGCTCGGTGCACATCAATTTTGTGTCTTCAAAGATTTGTACTACATTAGGCAAAGTGCTCCTAAAGGTGTTCTTTTCTGCTAACCTGCAAGTGGAGACACAAAATGCACCTATTAATAATCTAGAATGAAATATGCTGCAAAAACCAATTTATTTTATGTAGTGGTAATGGCAGTGTGCTCCTCTGCACAGCAAGGAAGACCCCTAACAATGCACCTTCTGCACCCATTTATGTCATCTGAATATGCTCGCTTCGGGCAGGAACAGTGCATTGGAAAAGGATGGTGCAAATCACTGGCGCTGCCCTTCAAAGCAGCAAAGATTGCTATTGAGTCACCAACTCATAAATGTACATACAACAAAGAAAAAACAACCTCACTTGTGCATATGAATTCCAACAGTTCATAGAGTGTCCAAGTTGCTCCAATAGGCAGGTCCACAATATATGGAAAAAACAACAAGAAAAACACAATAATGAAATACAGTCACTTCGTGGAAACACACCACCACACAGATGAGTGTAATGGGTTGGAAGAATGGCGGCAACACATGCAAATGTAGGAGTGAGGAGCGATAAGACACTCATCTTGAAAAAGGTTCCGCAGTGCGACGAAACGCATTGAAGAGTGTCTTTCTTTCACTATTTTATTGTTGTGGCATCCCTACCATCTATACATGTTACCTCTATAAACCACTGCAACAATCCATAAGCGCAAGTGAGGTTGTTTTTTCTTTGTTGTAGGAACAGTGCATTGCCTGGCCACATAACAAAATATTGGTAGGTGCCCTGTGATGCCACTCTAGTCTTTCTGGCCCACCCATGGTTCACACCAAATAGGCCTCCGTTATGCTCTCCAAAGACCTCAATGGGTTTGAGGCCCTGAAAGGGGAACAACCTGGCATTGTGAGGCCCCACACACCTCCAGGTACCTAGAACTCACTACACTTCTGTCACTGAGTTTGCCCCATTTCTTAAAATCTCATTTAAGGAGGCACACTGGTGCTCTTACTCTGTACTGTACAAGAAACAGCCTCACTCAACCCGACTCCTCCAGTCAGCTGTGCAAGCCTCTGCTTCTCCGCAAATGCTGCCATTTTGATCCGCATTAATGGAAATATGGACGTACTTACAGAAATGGGGGCAAATTACACTATCAAATGTTTTGGCACTGTGCCTTGGCCATTTTAAACATTGTAAATGAGGCCCTTTGTTAAACACTATAGTGGTTGTGAGATCACACCATCAGACTGAGAGCATTACAAGTCATCTATTGCCAGCTTGATACCAAATTGTCAATCAGAAACTGTTGTCAGGGAGGACTTTCACCAGAAGGGTAAAGAGACACTGCTGCTTCATTAGCACCCTGCATCTCAGAGATTGGCAGGTCTCTCATCGATAGTCTCCATCTTTGGTGCCATCAGTGGTTTACATTGATGACAGGAAACTATAGGCCGGAAATCATCAACGATTTACACCGACAGCCATCAGTAAAAAAATGAAAGGAGGCAGAACTTGGTGAGCCAATCAGGAAAGGAAGTGGGGCTTTATGGCTTGTGTTGTAGGGTGGAGCTATGCTCCGTGCTCCCCATGCCAGGAAAGAAAAAAAAACAATGCTGCCTGCTCTGCCATCGATGGCACATAACCATCAGATATCATCAATGGCAAAACCATCAACCACTGCTACCAAACCATTGTTAACTATCAATGGTTGATGGCCATCTCTACTCAGAGAAAAGGTAGAGATTCTTTCTCGACAGAAATCCCTACTATTTTGTTAGTCATCTAATAATAAAAAAAATATTTTGCTTTTCTTTTAGTGATGAGAATATGCAGTGTACAGGATATGCCCATGAAGACTGATTACCTTGCAGTAATTATTTTCAAAGGATTATACTAAAACCTGCCTGTGACTTATACAGATGAACTCTCAGTGCAGTAATATTAGTTATATAATAACCATATGTTCTATATAATACCTATGCAAACTAACTTTCTATACTCCCTGCATAGTCAAAACTGTTCTCAAAAATGGCAGAAAGACTTACACAACAGCCTGCAAATCTTCATCTGGCGTCTATTTCCAAGAACCAGTGTCTTATAAGCAATATATTCCCTTTGAAGACTGAATTATCTCATAAAAATGTCAATTGTATACCTTTAACCTCCGGTATTGAATCCGTATGTTACAGCTTCACCAAAACTTGCTAGTAAATATTCCATGCAAATACAGCTTAAAGCCTCCACTGTCTTTATTTCGACCTATATATAAACTCAAGTGAAATGCAAACAAAAACAATGATAATAATAAAACATTTAACTCAACTATAACTGTTTTTTTGGCAAACTCTGTCCTTAATAACAGACTAACAGCAGAGTCGCCTTTAAAAGTGTGTAAAGTCTGTAATTGAAAACATACCATCAAACTGCCATTAGCAGCATATACAAAATAAGTGTTATCTATTCTCTTTATCAAAGTGCTGACATCGCAGAGTCTTGCCAAGTTTGTAAAACTATTAGTAACAATGCTGTCCCAACAAGAGCTCACATAGATCACATGTTCAGTGTACTCTTCCACATTTGGCAGTAAGTGTCTATGTTCAGGAAACATGGTGACTAGATATCAGAACTGTGCTACTCACTATATATATATATATATATATATACCCTTTCCTACTTTCCTTCATCAGCAAGTGATTGAGCATAACAGACTGTTCTTGTGTAATTGATTACCTGTGTATGTCTTCAAAGAAGTGACTGTGAAAGACACTGATCCCAGATTTTTATAGACCAACTGCCAGAGCGCACACACACACACACACACACACACACACACACACACACACACACACACACACACACACACACACACACACGACAGGTTCTAAGTATCCTATACTTCCCAGCAATAAAATTATTAGAATTAAGAAAAATGCTTCTCAGAATCCCACTGCAGGGTGTTTAGATTTTTATACTGTATAATACTTGCGTCTCGCAAGTCCAAATGCGAACACATCCTGCGGATATCTGCAAATTGTGCATGCATCATAGAAATCAATTATAGATTGTGCGTGTGCCGCTCTACGCATATGCACACAGGGATAGAACGATCTGACGGATTGATCGTGTAACATTTTACATGGTTAGCCTACTCTTAGACCAGCTATAGGCAATCTATGGCTCTACAGGGGATGGGTATATAGGATGCCAGTGCTCAGGATCCCGGCAGTCAAAATCCCAATGACGGCAGCACGATTGGGTCACAATCCTTGCCAAAAGAGATAGCCCCCCTCCCCGCAGCCTAAACCTAACCCTCCCCCATAGCCTAAACCTAACCCTCCCTCATAGTCTAAACCTAACCCTCCCTCTAGTGCCTAACCCCTAACCCTGTCCATAACCCCAATACTTACCGTGGGGATGTCGGTGACCAGGATGCTGTCGCCGAGATTATGACTGGTGTCGGGATTCTTGCTCCGGCATTCTGAGCACCAGCATCCTGACAGCCGGTATAATAACTACATCCCCCTGTCTTGTCTTCTAATTCCACAACAGCTTCAGAGCCTCAGATTTGCTTAACACTGATTTAGGTATATCCTGTATTTAATAATTTTATTCTAAAAATCCAATAAACCTCTTAGCACCTTTGTTACACTTGTAGATGGATCTTTTTTTAAATATTGTACTGCATATTCAGTGACTTGGTAGTAATTAAGACCATGACATTGAACCTAAGCTAAATAAAATATAAATATGTTCTCTATTAAAATGACATTGTTAAAGAATATATTTGAAACATAGTGCAGTTATTTTCTGATGTTGCAATTAAAAAGAAAAAAAATGAAAGCTCACAGAGGATTTAGGGAAAACTCTAATTGATTTGTCCACTGCTAGAAGTCCAGTCTCTTCCCTCAGGTACGGCTGCTGTGATGTCCAGATTTAAAGATTTGGAGATTTAAATTTAGTGTAATCTGATTGCAGATTGCAGAAAAATATTCTGTACTCAGCCCAAGGTTCAATAAATTCAACACTAAGAAAACCTTTCTGGCTTTCCAACCTACGTCATAGACTAATTATACTACCTTGTTTGAATAAACCTTTAGGTCAATCATTAATTTTCTTCACATTAACTTTTTATGCTCTGTCCTACTTTATATTGACTTTTGCTATTGTTGTGTTATTGTTGTTTTATTACTACCAGTGTTTTTCCCTTATATATTGAATTTGACAATGCATGAGTAAAAAGTTGAAAAAAGTATGATTGAAAAATAAGAATTTGTCACTTCTAAAGAAAATATTTAAGGAGCGATCTGTAATTAACATGAGTTGCATAGATGTGGAGTGAACAGAGATAATTGTCAAATGAATTATCAATCACAAACTACAGAAAAAAACAATAACACAAAAAATTAGTCTTCGGGGTCAAACAGGCAAAAGTAATTACCCATCAGATAATCTCTAAAAAATAAATGTAGAATCTGTTCATTACAGCTTTACTAAAAAAAAATTGACAAAAGTTTAAAAAACAAAACAAACAACTTACAATGCACTGTCTAATATTTCTACTAACTCATCTGTTATCTAAAATTTTGATATGGTTATTTTTAGTATTTAGTTTCATATGTTTGTATTTTATCACATAATTGTTTCTTCTTTGTAGCGAGCAGTAATTCTGGATAATTTTTTTTCTGTATGTTATGATATATTACATATTGAAATTTGTAATATGTTAAATTTTATTTCTGTTGTGAATGCTGTTATATATATTTATATTGTTAAAAATCTTTTCCTTTTAATAAAAATAATTTGAGTTAAAAAAACAAAAAGTAAAATCAAAGCCCTTACTTTCAGACTAAGGGGCCTCTTCATCATCCGGGGCCATATGGCCCCCAGATGATGAAGTTTACACCTCGCTGCGGAGGATACTTAACACCATAGCAATTCAGCATTGCTCCGGGGTGGGGACAGCTGCTCTGGAAAGCAGCTGTCCCGGCAATTAGTAACACTGCTACAGAAGTAGCAGTGTTACTTACCTCCCCCCGTGGCTGGCTTCTGCGCATCTGTGACCTGAGGCCACGCATGCGCAAAGCTGCCAGTGAGGCAGTGAGGAGGCAGTGGAGGGATCCGCTCTGATCCCTCTTTGCATCCTCTGAACTAGCATTGCCACATGGCCATTTAAGCAATGATGAAAAGGCCCCTAAAACATGTAAATAATTAATAAAATTGTAAATTGGCTACAATGTAAATGTAACATATATACCTATGCCTATAAGCAGTAGTGTATCTGCATCTGTAGACAAAAGTGATTGGACACCCCCACACAAGCGAAATGCATAGCATTGCACAAGTTTCAAATGGCCGCTAATGTGTCGGTTTCGACAAGAATACTAGGTAGGGAGGCCCATGTACTTGCAGTTCTATGAAAACAACAATGTTTTTATAAGGACGACAATGCCACCTGTCATGTTTCCAGGGCCACGCTGGACTGGTATACAGAAAATTTGGTAACCGGGATGGACTGGCCAGCTCAGAGTCCAGATCTTAACCCCATTGAGAACTTCTGGGACGAATTGGAGCGACGGGTGCGTTCTAGGTCGACTCGACCTCCATCAGTGTCACAGTTGGTGACTGTACTTAAGGCGGAATGGCAAAGCATACCGTCTGCTGTTGCCCAGGAACCCGTGGAAAGTTTGCCAAGAAGGGTATCTGCAGTAATCACTGCACGTGATGGACCTACATAGTACTGACGTCATTAAAATCTCGTTGATCTATTTGCTGTCAGTGTCAAATCACTCTTGTCTACATAGGGTAGAATGGGTGAATGGTACATAGGGTAGAATGGGTGAATTGTACATAGGGTAGAATGGGTCAATGGTACATAGGGTAGAATGGTACATAGGGTAGAATGGGTGAATGGTACATAGGGTAGAATGGGTGAATGGTTTGCGGTGTACCTGGCTGCCTATAAGTAAATTTACAGTACATTTGTTAGTAGTCAGTTACTAATACTTAAAGAAAGAAACTATTTACAATGTTGTAAACTGAAACTGCAACAAACATTTTTTGTTTGTTGAATAATAACAAATACTTTGGCCTGACAGTAATAAAATCTGAAAATTTATCTTTTCTCCCTTGATTTATACTTACAGCAGCAATAACTTAAATCATTGGGGTAAACTATAAGATGAATCTTTTCCATGTTCTCATCTTGGGTTGTTTACTACAATTGATGATGGAGAATTCTTCAGATTTCCCCCTAAAGGCTTTGTGTTTCCTCTAGCTGTGGCCTAGTTATTATAGCTTGTTATTATTTTACCTTTAAGGTGCGGTTTATATTGAGTATGACGTCATTTTCCTGGACTATGTCTCTGCTTTATCAACCCACTGCCCTCTTTCCCTCTCCTTTCATACTTTTCCCTTAAGTTCTAACTAGTTGCTGTTTTCTGTTATAGTGTTTCCTATATTAATTTGTTGATTATTTTTCCAGTTGTGAAACTACATGATACTCATTAATAGATGCTGCTATTAGCCTGTACTCTCATGTCATATTCTCCTAATACCTATATTTTCATAATCCTGATTGTTCATGTTCTTAATCTGTAACTACAGGTATGTACACGTTTGGGCTCAGTGAATGCTTTTCAGTTGGGGCTGGTGGGCTCCTATGTTACCTACTTTACTGTGTCTGAATATTGGTTACCATTTCAGATGTGTTATTTTCTGACTTCTATGAAAAAACAATAAAAAAAATATTTTAAAAAATGATAGGTACAGATATGACTTCATACACCTGTCCACATGGGTGGCTGTTGCAGTTGGTGGGGTAGTTGGGGGTGGGGGGGGGTGCCTGCTCCGAGTGTTTAAAAAGTTCCTAGTCCCCTTTCCATCTCTATCCACTACTATCACCCAATCTGTCTCTCTAATCACTGTCCCTTCTTTTTGCCCTTCTCCTGTCTTCCTCTTTCTCTTTCATCTGTCCCCCTCCTCCGTTTGATTTCCTCCTCTCCCTCTCACTGTTTTATCTCCATCCCCCTGCTCTCCTCTCTCTCTTTCATCTCAGTCCCACTGCCCCTCTATCTTTCATCTCTGTCCCCCTCCTCCCCCTCTCTCTCATCTCTGTCCCCCTCCTCCCCATCTATCTCATCTCTGTCCTCCTCCTCCCCATCTCTCTCATCTCTGTCCCCCTCCTCCCCATCTCTCTCATCTCTGTCCCCCTCCTCCCCATCTCTCTCATCTCTGTCCCCCTCCTCCCCATCTATCTCATCTCTGTCCCCCTCCTCCCCATCTCTCTCATCCCTGTCCCCCTCCTCCCCATCTCTCTCATCTCTGTCCCCCTCCTCCTCATCTCTCTCATCTCTGTCCCCCTCCTCCCCATCTCTCTCATCTCTGTCCCCCTCCTCCCCATCTCTCTCATCTGTCCCCCTCCTCCCCATCTCTCTCATCTCTGTCCTCCTCCTCCCCATCTCTCTCATCTCTGTCCCCCTCCTCCCCATCTCTCTCATCTCTGTCCCCCTCCTACCCATCTCTCTCATCTCTGTCCCCTTCCTCCCCATCTCTCTCATCTCCTTCCCCCTCCTCCCCATCTCTCTCATCTCTGTCCCCTTCCTCCCCATCTCATCTCTCTCATCTCTGTCCCCCTCCTACCCATCTCTCTCATCTCTGTCCCCTTCCTCCCCATCTCTCTCATCTCTGTCCCCCTCCTCCCCATCTCTCTCATCTCTGTCCCCCTCCTCCCCATCTCTCTCATCTCTGTGCTCCTCCTCCCCATCTCTCTCATCTCTGTCCCCCTCCTACCCATCTCTCTCATCTCTGTCCCCTTCCTCCCCATCTCTCTCATCTCTGTCCCCCTCCTCCCCATCTCTCTCATCTCTGTTCCCCTTCAACATCGGGAAGGTTGGGTTGTGGAGGAGGCCCTGTGGGGGAGGGGGGTGAAAGCAGCCACTGATAGCTGTCAGCTGAGGGAGTGGGCGAGGCATCCGTGTAGCTTCCTACTGAGTTTGCACTAGACACACACCCTTGGCTGTTATATTATAGATGTTGACAATTAACAGGATGCTATACAGGTTGAGTCTCCCATATCCAAAATGCTTGGGACCAGGGGTATTTTGGATATTGGAATATTCCGTATTTTGGAATATTTGCATATCATAATGAGATATCTTGGGAATGGGACCCAAATACACACACAGAATGCTTTTTTGTGTTATATACACCTTATACACACAGCCTGCAGGTAATTTTATACAATATTTTCAATAATTTTGTGGCTCAAGCTAAGTTTGTGTACATACATGAAATTCATTTATGTTTCATATACACCTTATACACACAGGGGGTCATTCAGACCCGCTCGCGAGCAGCAGTACGCTCGCAAGCGGGTCGATGTTCCCCACTGCGCATGCGCACGACGGGGGGAGCTCCGTCGTGCGCATGCGCGAGACCCGGGGAGCGACGGGCTTTCCATCGCTCCGGGTCTCGTACCAAAGGGGGCGTGCTGTCAATGTTGAATGACAGCACGCCCCCTTTGGTGGGCGTGTCAGGGGCGTGCCTGCCAGACGGAGGCGTTCCCATGGGAACGCCTACCGTCTGAAGCCGACCCCACTGACATCACTAGTGATGTCAGTGGGAGTGATTTTGGCTCTGATAGAGCCAAAATCACTCCAGGGCTTGAGGCAGGGAGACCCTACCGCAGGGTCTCCGTTGCAAGTCCAATGGTGGCGATGGTCAAGACCATCGCGACCATCTTTTTGGCCACTCGCATATGCTGTGGGTGGTCACCCACAGCTATACGAGCGTCCAGGAGGCCGCTCCATTTTCATGGAGGAGGGCTCTGATTCAGAGTGAGCGCTCTGGTCAGAGTGTTCAGCTCTGAATCAGGCCCACAGTCTGAAGGTAATTTTATACAATATTTTTAATCATTTGTGCCTCAGACAAAGTTTGTGTACATTGAACCATCAAGAATCAAAGGTTTCATCATATCAGTCATGCCAAACTTATTCCGTATTTCAGAATATTCCATATTTCAGAATATTTGGATATGGGAGACTCAACCTGTAATAGAGTACATTGGGCTCTACTGTATGTACTAAGCCTTGGATGGAGATAAAGTACCAACCAATCAGTTCCTAACTGTTATTTTTCAAACACAGACTGTAAAGTGACAGTTAGTAGCTGATTGTTTTGTACTTTGGGCCTGATTCAGAGCCGGACGCTCTGACCAGAGCTCTCGCTCTGAATCAGTGCCCCCCTACCTTAAAATGGAGCGGCCTCCTGATCGCTCGCATAGCTGTGGGTGACCACCCACAGCATATGCGAGCGGCCAAACAGATGGTCGCGATGGTCAAGACCATCGCGACCATCGGGCTTGCGACGAGACCCTTGTGGTAGGGTCTCGTTGCCGCAAGCCATGGAGTGATTTTGGCTCTATCAGAGCCAAAAACACTCCCACTGACATCACTAGTGATCAGTGGGGCCGGACTCAGACGGTAGGCGTTCCCATGGGAACGCCTCCGTCTGGCAACCACGCCCCCGGCACGCCCACTAAAGGGGGCGTGCTGTCACTCACCATCGACAGCACGCCCCCTTTAGTGCGAGACCCATAACGACGGCTTGGCCATCGTAATTCAGGTCTCACGCATGCGCACGACGGAGCTCCCTCCGTCGTGCGCATGCGCATTGGGGGAACATCGACCAGCTTGCGAGCGTCCTGCGCTCGCGAGCGGGTCTGAATGACCTCCTTTATCTCCAGCCACTTTATCTGTATCCAAGGCTTAGTACATAAACACAAATATCTCTGAAATTACACCAGTTCCAGGAAATTGGAACCTATTACATATACCTCCTAGTTTGTAATTTGTGATATTTGAACACATTAGGCAGCAGTAGATTTCAGTTCCTCCATGAAAATGGCCTCTGGCAGATGACAGAAGTCCATAACAGACTTTTATGCATGTTCTCATGATTGCATGCAAATTGTGAATTAAAGATGGTTTTAGGTCATACACATGACTGTTTGATGTAGATAAAAATGCACTTAACCCACTTAAGGGTATATTCATCAAACTGTGCTATGTTATCTCACAAGACTTAATGCTGTTTCGTGCTGCTAATCTGTGTGGATGATTCATGAAAATATGTAAAACAGGTTACTGCTTGTGGCATCTGCCTATGGAATAGCATAGCATTAATTTATACTGTACATGTATATTGACAGATTATGCATAAATAAGCAGGTCTGGCCTATGTCTTTTAGAAAATCCTAGTGACAGCAAAAGTAATACAACTGGTATTGTCCATTACCAGACCTGGATTTACATTTACATGTGCTGCCCTAGGTTGTTTTTCATGTGCCACCCATATCCCCTTATATTAGACGTAGCTCTCCAAGGCAACAGCCCACCACATTCCATCTGTATAAAATGCAAATAGGTGATTAGATACTTCTACTATGTAAAAAGTAAATTATTAATTACGTGGCTGCATCTTTTGTTGCAGGCGCACCTGCATCTTTATGCTAATACCACTACAAAGCCCTTCCCTGGTGTACATCCGTGCATCCAATTGTGCAAGGACTGAGAAGTCCGCGGACTCTGAAAAACTGCTTGGTGCATTTTAACACGCACCATTGGTCGTACCACAAAGATGGCACGTGACGGTTTTCAGTCTGTGGACAGGATGCAGCAATGTTAATTTTGCAGTCAAACCTCTGAAAATTACGTATACGGAGGTTTGGCCGCTTACCGCATTTGCACCAAGCTCCAGAATGCGATACATTCTGGGGCTTGGATGTGGTGGGCAATGTCTATGGGCTTCTCTTCGCAACTCCACCTGGGAGGGATCCAATCAGATCCCTCCCAGCACCCCCATGGCGCGTGCATTGCTTGACGCATGGGCAGAAGGACTTCATAAATCCAGAAATTGCATACTTGCCTACTTTTAAAAAAAGTATTTCAGGGAGGTTGTGAAAGCAGCACCTATGAGCGTGGCGGTAAAGTGGGCGTGTACTGCTACATCTGAGAGCCGTGTCCTAACATGTATTTACATCCAAATGTAAACGAGCTGCAAAGCAGTTAGTAAGATCTACTTGTTAATGAAAACACACTGATACTTTTCAGAAAATGCCTGTAGCCATAGGGATCATTGTGCCTTATATCCAATGCAGGGAAATTATACTAATGATCCCATTTGAATATATACAGTGCATCCGGAAAGTATTCACAAAGCTTCACTTTTTCCACATTTTGTTATGTTACAGCCTTATTCCAAAATGGAATAAATTCATTTTTGTTCTCAAAATTCTACACAAAATGGGCCTAATTCAGACTTGGGAATAGAGTGAGATATCTCTCTCAACTGTGAACCTGAACAAACCATATTGCAATGCGAGGGAGGTAAATACATACATTTATTTACATATAGGGTAAATACTGGCTGTTTTTACATGTAGCTCACAAATACTGCACAGCTTTATTATTACTCTACAATTTAGATGTCAGTTTGGAAACACACCTCCCAAATCTAAATCTCTCTGCACATGTTAAATCTGCCCCACCTGCAGTGCAGCATGGTTTCACCAAGATGATCAGTTGAGAGAGATATCTCACTCTATTCCCAAGTCTGAATCAGACCCAATACCCCATACTGACAACGTGTAAAAAAATTTTTTAGATTTTTGCAAATTGAATTAAAAAGAAAAAACTAAGAAATCACACGTACATAAGTATTCACAACCTTTGTTCAATACTTTGTTGATGCACCTTTGGCAGCACTTACAGACTCAAGTCTTTTTGAATATGATGCAACAAGCTTGGCACACCTATCTTTGGGCAGTTTCACCCATTGCCCTTTGCAGCACCTCTCGAGCTCCATCAAGTTGGAAGGGAAACGTCGGTACACAGCCATTTTCAGATCTCTCCAGAGATGTTCAATCAGATTCAAGTCTGGGCCACTCAAGGACATTCCCAGAGCACACTTGCCGACAATCAGTTCCCTCCTTCTGGGAGGGAGCTGATTGTCGGCTAACAGCGGGGGGCATGCCCGGCCATGACATCACATTTGGGGGAGGAGCTGAGTGATCGTGTCATAGTGGCCCCACCCCCTCTTCACAATGCCGTTATTTTAGGCATTGTGAAGCAGGGGGCGGGGCCACGATGATGCGATTCAGTGCTAATCGTGTCACCGGGCCCCCCCCCCGTGGCGGGGGTTTTGATATTAACTCTGCGGGGGTAGGGAGGGATGCCGGCTTCCGGGAGGCTTGCCTGCCTTTCCGAGGGGCCGGGAGCGGCACCTGAAAATCGGGAGGCTCCCGGCCAAATCGGGAGGGTAGGCAAGCCTGTCACAGAGTTGTCCTGAAGCCACTCCTTTGATATCTTGGGTGTGTGCTTAGGGTCGTTGTCCTGCTGAAAGATGATCCATCGCCCCAGTCTGAGGTCAAGAGCGCTCTGGAGCAGGGAACGACATACCGTGCGGTCGTTCACCAGATCGTGCACTGTGAAACGAGCGCCAGATGTTATTCACTGCATCGTGGGTCGGCCGGGTACACACATCGTCTAGTGTGTACCCGGCATTACAGTCTCATGCTGTCGGCCTATATTTCACTCTGGGCATAGGAGCCACTTGCTGCCGAGATACAGAATGTTGTACAGTATGGCCGAAATGTATCCAATATGAAACACCAGCAGAGGTGGTGGGGATGCAGTTTCACCTGGAGGCAGTCAGCATAATGTGACTGCAGAATCCAGCTTCCGTGTCACATAAATATTTCTCCATAGTGTGCAAACACAGTAAATTGTGAAAAGATTAGCTTTCCGAAATCAGTGTGAAAACTAAGGGGCCACCAAGGAAAATCAATTTCTCTGCATTATCACTCTTCCATAGGCAGAAGATGTGATTTCATAGGCAGAAGAGATTTCTGCCAGAAAAGTGTCATCACTGCTTGATAAATAGACCACTGGGATTTTCAGATGAGTATTTTTTTTTCAAAGCTGTGACAACATAAAGAAACTACCACTTAAGAATAACATTAACCTTTAAATCTTCTAAGACAATACATTCTAAATGTAATATAATAACATATACAGCACATAAATACTTTCAGATTTTTTTGCACAAGTCCATATGCCCATTTTGTTTCAATATCACCATACTCACTTAAATGTTGTATATACTGCAGCTTATCATATAGCATTATAATCATTTGTTTCTGATCAAGACACCAAATTATTATTAATTACCTTGTAGTCTGATAGAATGTTCCCAGGGGGAAGTAACCCAGTAAATAGTGAGCTGTATTTGGAAGCGATAGCTGTGCATACATTTAGAAAGTGGTTTTTGACATTTGTCATTTTGTGGATGAATATTATCTGTTTGTATAATAAATAATTTTCATATCAGATAAGTCATCCTTATTCAAGTTAGAGTGTAAACTCAATTTTAATGAAACCCACAATGCAGCTTTTACTACGTGAGAGATGAATACCAGATGCTAGTGACAGCCAGTGGACAAGTTCTCTACTCTACCCGATTAACTTTAGTAATTTCCTGAAGTCTAGATTTCATTGAAATAGGAAACATATAGAAAAAAAAACAGTGTACAGCTAGGACTAAATATAATCTCTTTATAACATCTTTTCCCATAAAACCTGATTTGTTTTCTTGATGTTACGTGCACAATATCTGACACAAATCAGGGGGAAGGCATTGTCCATGCAACCAGTTTCAACATCTGTGAGTTCCTCAACGGGTGACATCACAGTCCCCTCCCAAAGCTGGATAGTCCAGTGGTTAGGTTGTGACTTCCAGCAGACTGTGGTCTGGAGAGTGTAGCCAAGGCTGGCTGTCACTTAACTTTTCACTAAATGCAGGGACAGAGAGGCAATTTTATACCATCCTCCCACAACATAGGCGTATACTGTCTAGTCTGGTAGAAAGAATGAAATATATTTACAACCTCTTTCAAATTTTCCTCTGGGACATTGAAGTCAGGAGCTTGGAATACACTTGTAGAATTTTTTAAATATTTGAAGACAGGCATTAAAAAAAGCCATGGCACCCTAACCAGTGACACATTTGGCCCATTTCCTTTTATTGGTATTTAAAGTAGGAACTATCTCTATGCCTTGTAGCACAGTACAGAACAATAAATTGCAGTAACTGCCCCACAAATATTCTATCACATACAAAACATAGCTGACTATATAGAGAACAACTCCCTGTCAATTTTTTATAACATATTATCAATGGTGGCCACATAACAGATGTAGGCAAAAAATGTAAATTGAAACAATAAACGTCTACAAGTTTGAAATTAAACTTACTGTATAAAATTCAAAATCAATCTGACACCAAAAATTATATTTAGTACTGGAACACAGAGTACAATTGAAATAATTGTATACAAATTAGAATGATACAGTATATGCTATATTTCTGTAAAATAAAGACTGCGATGTTTATATCATTTACATGGTGCAAAATATTGAAAAACATGGTATTCTGCATGTTCATTCTAAAGCTGGCCATACACGGTGCGATATGCACCGTGCGACACGACTGGGGATCCGACGTCCGACATATCGGGTGGTCCCCACACATGTGCGATGTGGCCGACCTCCCGATATGCCGGCTCCCCCCTCCCCCACCCACATAGCGCTGCATGGGATCGCACATCGCATCCCCTGATCGACTGAACCTGCAGTAAGATCTGAAGGTGCGATGTACGATCCCATGGGTGCGCGCACTATCCGATATCATGCCCATACACGGTACGATAGAGCAGCCAAATCGCACCAATCCGTCAAATCGGCTGATTTATCACACAGTGTATGGGCGCCTTAAGCCACAATTCCTAGTTGCAGATTTTTTTTTCATGGCGGAAATACATTTTGCACACCTACATACACTCCAAATCGGTCTGTCGTCCGGCAGGTTGGCAGAATGGGCGATCCGTTGGCAAAGTGTGTCTCCAGCATTAGATTGCATTAAGTAATGTCCAAACATAAAAGTGACAAGAGCACTGCTATGAAATTCAATATGTAGCGCAGATATTCTGTACAGAAGAGAATGTGAGAATCAATCTGTAAATTCCACATTATTGTTAAATTGTTTTACACTTTAGGGGCCTATTTATGAAAGAACAAAACAGAACAAAAATCCCTTTCTCCAATGGAAATGGGTGTTTTTGCCACAAATATGCTTTTTTATTATTAACAAAAGGATGCAGTCAGTGGTGTCTATCAACAAGTATTGCCAGCGATAGCCATTACCGGGGATTTCCAGCAATAGGGGCCCCACATATTTCATTTATTTCATTATTAACAGTTACTTATGTAGTGCAGCATGTTCAGTTGAGCTTTATTTACCGAGTACTGTGGTGGTACAAGTTATCGTGTGATAACTATTGCCGTCACAAGATGGCAATACTGTAGTTAGGGTTAGAAAGGGGAAACATTTATATACTAATAAATTATAGCCTTTTTTTCCTTTGATAAATTTATATATTTTTCAATATTTTTTTTTAACCAATTTAGCTTTTATTTTATTTTTTATGTTTTTTTTATAATCTTGAAATATGGGCTTCCAGTGTACTGTGCATGTATGACCGGGCAAATTCAAATCATGCATGTACAGAGGTGAGGTTAGCATTGGCTAGCTTTTACTGGTAAATTGGGGCAATAAGATTTTCTATCACTGCCACAAGTGACGGTAGAGAATTTCCTATTGGCCAATAGTGTTTAACTATAATCAGACACGAACATTTTTAGAATGTGCATGCTATTGTTTGCATCACAGTGATTTATCATTAAACTATTAGTATTCATCAACTAAATAAGTGTTACCATGTGTGGGTTCTTTGTCTTTCCCGCCCTTTCATATCCTCTTCACATTAATTCAATGTTCACCCCTTCTCTAGGTATCAAGACTTCCAATAATTTTTTAAAAACTACCCTGCTCTATTGACTGTCCCTTCCCCTCCCTTTAAACCACCAGAAACTAGAAAATTTGAGGCTGTTGGCAGATATGCTGAATGTGGTATAATTATTTATAATGATTATCACACTGAGTTCATTTTGTGGAATAAAAGTGGTTATTCTTTTTAACATGCTGTCATCTTATATTATAGTGCACGTGTAGATTATGCTCAAGAACAACAGGCTGGAATCAATCGTGTTGGTTGGTTCTAATTTGATGATTAAAGGTGCATACACACACACAACGATTTTTTGAACGATTATCGATAACGATATAGTTTATTGTTCAATCGTTGAAAAAATCATTCACTTTCTGAGTTAAAACGATGAACGATCATCGTTCATGCGCATTCACGTTTGTAGTAGGGGTGTGCACCGGCCACTTTTCGTGTTTTGTGTTTTGGTTTTGGATCTGGATCTTTCTTCGTGTTTTGGATCTGGATTGGTTTTGCCAAAACCACCCTTCCGTGTTTTGGGTTCTGGGTTTTGTGTTTTGGATCTGTATTTTTTTGAAAAAAAGCATAAAAACAGCTAAAATCACAGAATTTGTAGGTTTTTCTGCTCCTATGCTATTATTAACCTCAATAACCTTAATTTCCACTCATTTCCAGTCTATTCTGAACACCTCACACCTCACAATAGTGTTTTTATGTCCAAAAGGTTGCACCGAGGTAGCTGGATGACTATGCTAAGCGACACGAGTGGGCGGCACAAACACGTGACCCATCTAGGAGTGACACTGCAGTGGCAGGCAGGATGGCAGTTAGAAAAACTAGGCCCCAAACTGTACATAATGCAAAGAAAAAAAGAGGTGCAAGATGGAATTGTCCTTGGGCCCTCCCACCCACCCTTATGTTGTATAAACAGGACATGCACACTTTAACAAATCAATCATTTCAGCGCCAGGGTCTGCCACACAACTGTGGCTGAAATGATTGGTTCGTTTGGGCCCCCACAAAACAAGCTGGCAATTAATGTGTCCCTGCACAAACTGGCTCTACGGAGGCAAGATGTCATCCTCATCCTCCTCATCCACCGATTCCTCACCCTCTTCAGTGTGTACATCCTCATCCTCACAAAGTATTAACTCGTCCCCACTTGAATCCACCACCACAGGTCCCTCTGTACCTTCTGGAGGCTGGTCTCCCTGGAAGAGCTGATAATTCATTTTGATGAACATCATCTTCTCCACATTCTGTGGAAGCAACCTCCTACGCCTTTCGCTGACAAGGTTCCCGGCTGCACTAAACACTCTTTCGGAGTACACACTGGAGGGGGGGCAACTCAGGTAAAATAGAGCCAGTTTGTACAGGGGCCTCCAAATTGCCTCTTTTTCCTGCCAGTACAGGTATGGACTGTCTGACATGCCTACTTGGATGCTGTCACCGATGTAATCCTCCACCATTCTGTCAATGGTGACAGTATCATATGCAGTGACAGTAGACATGTCAGAAATTGTTGCCAGGTCCTTCAGTCCGGACCAGATGTCCAAACTTGGTCCTGCCTGCCCTGCATCACCGCCAGCGGGTTGCTTAGGATACCTAAGTTTTTTCCTGGCAGCCCCAGTTGCGGGAGAAAATGAAGAAGGAGCCGTTGACGTGTCACGTTCCGCTTCAGCTGACAGTGTGTTCACCAGCAGGTCTTTGCACCTCTGCAGGCTTGTGTCGGCCGGAAAGAGAGACACCACATAGGCTTTAAACCTAGGATCGAGCACGGTGGCCAAAATGTAGTGGTCTGATTTCAACAGATTGACCACCCTGGAATCCTGGCAAAGCGAATGAAGGGCTTCATCCACAAGTCCCACATGCCGAGCGGAATCGCTCCGTCTTAGCTCCTCCTTCACTTTCTCCAGCTGCTTCTGCAAAAGCCTGATGAGGGGAATGACCTGACTCAAGCTGGCAGTGTCTGAACTGACTTCACGTGTGGCAAGTTCGAAGGGCTGAAGAACCTTGCACAACACGGAAATCATTCTCCACTGCGCTTGAGTCAGGTGCATACCCCCTCCTTTGCCTATGTCATAGGTGGATGTATAGGCTTGTATGGCCTTTTGCTGCTCCTCCATCCTCTGAAGCATATAGAGGGTTGAGTTCCACCGCGTCACAACCTCTTGCTTCAGGTGATGGCGGGGCAGGTTCAAGAGTGTTTGCTGGCGCTCCAGTCTTCGGCACGCAGTCGCTGAATGGCGAAAGTGGCCAGAAATTTTTCGGGCCACCCAAAGCGTCTCCTGCACGCCCCTGTCGCTTTTCAGAAAATTCTGCACCACCAAGTTTATTGTGTGAGCAAAACATGGGACGTGCTGGAATTTGCCCAGATGTAATGCCCGCACAATATTGGTGGCGTTGTCAGATATCACAAATCCCCAGGAGAGTCTAAGTGGGGTAAGCCACTGGGCGATGATTTCCCTCAGTTTCTCTAAGAGGTTGTCGGCGGTGTGCCTCTTACTGAAACCGGTGATACACAGCGTAGCCTGCCTTGTAACGAGCTGGCGTTTCTGAGATGCTGCTACTGGTGACGCTGCTGCTGTTGCTGCATAAGGTGATACATCTACCCAGTGGGCTGTCACAGTCATATAGTCCTTAGTCTGCCCTGTTCCACTTGTCCACATGTCCGTGGTTAAGTGGACATTGTGTACAACGGCATTTTTCAGGACACTGAGGACACTTTTTCTGACGTTTCTGTACAGTCTCGGTATCGCCTGCCTAGTGAAGTGGAATCTAGACGGGATTTGGAACCGGGGACACACTACCTCCATCAATTGTCTAAATCCCACTGCACTAATGGCGGATACCGGACGCACGTCTAACACCAACATAGCAGTCAAGGCCTCAGTTATACGTTTTGCTTCAGGATGACTGCTGTCGTACTTCATCCTCCTCGCTAAGGACTGTTGGAGGGTCAATTGTTTAGTAAAAGTAGTGGTGTTCCTACTTCCTCTCTGGGATGATGAATGACTCCCAGCAGCAGCAGCAACAGCAGCAGCGGCAGCAGTAGGCGTAGCAATGCAGGATCCTCCGGAGGAATCCCGGATAGGAGAGTCAGTCATGCCAGTGATATGGCCTGCAGGACTACTTCCGATCCTGACTAAGGAGGAAATTGACGAGGAGGGAGTTGACGGTGTGGTTTGCAGGCGCTTGGATACAACAGGACAACGGGATTTAGGTGTCCCTGGACTGCTTACGGTCTGAGCCAAAGTTTCTGAACTTGACAGTAACTTTTTATGAACGCACTGCAGGTGCCGTATAAGGGAGGATGTTCCTAGGTGGTTGACGTCCCTACCCCTACTTATTTCACCTTTACATATGGTACATATGGCAAGACAGTTGTTGTCCGGATTTGGATAGAAATATTGCCAGACCAAAGAGGTGGAATGTTTGGTCTTCTGCCCAGGCATGACCGTGATGGGCTTTTTCATCCCACGGACAACAACTGTCTCCCCCGGAGCCTGATTTAAACAAACCACATCACCATCAGAATCCTCCTCGCCAACTTCCTCCTCAGCGCCAGCTACACCAGTATCCTCATCCTGTTGTACTTCAACAGTGACATCTTCAATTTGCATATCAGCAAGTGGACTGTGGGTGCTCCTTTCAGCACTTGCAGGGGGCGTGCAAATGGTGGAAAGAGCCACCTCTTCCCGTCCAGTGCTGGGAAGGTCAGGCATCGCAACCACCACCACACTTGGACTCTCTTTGGGGATTTGTGATATCTTCTTAGAAAGCACAGTTCTTCGCTGTGCTTTTGCCAGCTTAACTCTTTTGATTTTTTTAGTGGGAGGAGTGCTTCCATCGTCATGTGAAGCTGAACCACTAGTCATGAACATACTAGGGATCGACCTTAGCCGTTCCTTGCCACTCCGTGTCGTAAATGGCATATTGGCAAGTTTACGTTTCTCTTCAGCTGATTTAAATGTCTTTTTCAAGGTCATTTTCCTGAACTTTGCCATTTGGGATTGTATGTGCCCTCTACTATGACATTGGGCATCGGCCTTGGCAGACGACATTGATGGCATGTTATCGTCTATGTCATGACTAGTGGCAGCAGCTTCAGCACTAGGAGGAAGTGGTTCTTGATCTTTCTCTATTTTATTTTTATCGGAGAAAGTTTGGTCCTCCATTTATGTTATATCGATTTGATATATACGTGCGGCTAAACACAGAAAATAAATTTTTTTTTGGTTCGGACTGGAGTGTACTTTGTGGGTTACAGCACCCTTTAACGGTCAAGCCAGCCGGCCCTTTACTTATGACACAGGCGCACTCTTGGCACTACTTTGTTGATGCACGTGCGGCTACTGCGCACACAATTCACAAACACAGAAAATAATTTTTTTTTGGTTTGGACTGGAGTGTACTTTGGGGGTTACAGCACCCTTTAACGGTCAAGCCAGCCGGCCCTTTACTTATGACACAGGCGCACGCTTGGCACTACTTTGTTGATGCACGTGCGGCTACTGCGCACACAATTCACAAACACAGAAAATAATTTTTTTTTGGTTTGGACTGGAGTGTACTTTCGGGGGTTACAGCACCCTTTAACGGTCAAGCCAGCCGGCCCTTTACTTATGACACAGGCGCACGCTTGGCACTACTTTGTTGATGCACGTGCGGCTACTGCGCACACAATTCACAAACACAGAAAATAATTTTTTTTAGGTTTGGACTGGAGTGTACTTTCGGGGGTTACAGCACCCTTAACGGTCAAGCCAGCCGGCCCTTTACTTATGACACAGGCGCACGCTTGGCACTACTTTGTTGATGCACGTGCGGCTACTGCGCACACAATTCACAAACACAGAAAATAATTTTTTTTTTGGTTTGGACTGGAGTGTACTTTCGGGGGTTACAGCACCCTTAACGGTCAAGCCAGCCGGCCCTTTACTTATGACACAGGCGCACGCTTGGCACTACTTTGTTGATGCACGTGCGGCTACTGCGCACACAATTCACAAACACAGAAAATAATTTTTTTTTTGGTTTGGACTGGAGTGTACTTTCGGGGGTTACAGCACCCTTAACGGTCAAGCCAGCCGGCCCTTTACTTATGACACAGGCGCACGCTTGGCACTACTTTGTTGATGCACGTGCGGCTACTGCGCACACAATTCACAAACACAGAAAATAATTTTTTTTTTGGTTTGGACTGGAGTGTACTTTCGGGGGTTACAGCACCCTTAACGGTCAAGCCAGCCGGCCCTTTACTTATGACACAGGCGAACGCTTGACACTACTTTGTTGATGCACGTGCGGCTACTGCGCACACAATTCACAAACACAGAAAATAATTTTTTTTTGGTTTGGACTGGAGTGTACTTTCAGGGGTTACAGCACCCTTAACGGTCAAGCCAGCCGGCCCTTTACTTATGACACAGGCGCACGCTTGGCACTACTTTGTTGATGCACGTGCGGCTACTGCGCACACAATTCACAAACACAGAAAATAATTTTTTTTTGGTTTGGACTGGAGTGTACTTTCGGGGGTTACAGCACCCTTTAACGGTCAAGCCAGCCGGCCCTTTACTTATGACACAGGGGCACTCTTGGCACTACTTTGTTGATGCACGTGCGGCTACTGCGCACACAATTCACAAACACAGAAAATAATTTTTTTTTAGGTTTGGACTGGAGTGTACTTTCGGGGGTTACAGCACCCTTAACGGTCAAGCCAGCCGGCCCTTTACTTATGACACAGGCGCACGCTTGGCACTACTTTGTTGATGCACGTGCGGCTACTGCGCACACAATTAACAAACACAGAAAATAATTTTTTTTTGGTTTGGACTGGAGTGTACTTTCGGGGGTTACAGCACCCTTTAACGGTCAAGCCAGCCGGCCCTTTACTTATGACACAGGCGCACGCTTGGCACTACTTTGTTGATGCACGTGCGGCTACTGCGCACACAATTCACAAACACAGAAAATAATTTTTTTTTAGGTTTGGACTGGAGTGTACTTTCGGGGGTTACAGCACCCTTAACGGTCAAGCCAGCCGGCCCTTTACTTATGACACAGGCGCACGCTTGGCACTACTTTGTTGATGCACGTGCGGCTACTGCGCACACAATTCACAAACACAGAAAATAATTTTTTTTTTGGTTTGGACTGGAGTGTACTTTCGGGGGTTACAGCACCCTTAACGGTCAAGCCAGCCGGCCCTTTACTTATGACACAGGCGCACGCTTGGCACTACTTTGTTGATGCACGTGCGGCTACTGCGCACACAATTCACAAACACAGAAAATATATTATTTTTTTAGCACTTGGGGGGAGCACCCCTGATGGACAGAGCACCCCCTGGACAACACTACAGCACCCCTTTAGGACTGGGACACTGCACAGGACTTTGGAACTGACTGCACAACACAGTCCAGCCAGCCCCTATGGACTTTGAAGTAGTGGACACAGCCCCTATTAACAACAGCAGCACAGCACAACACAGCCAGCCCCTATGGACTTTGAAGTAGTGGACAACAGCAGCACTACACTACACTACACTACACAGCACTAACTCCCACCTTCCCTCTTCACTGTCCACAGCCGAGTGAGAAAATGGCGCCGACGCGGGTACCTTATATAGGATCCAAAACCCGCGAGACTCGGAAGGCGGGATGATGACGTTTTGCCTCGATGTCAGATCCGAGTCAGGCGGGAAAAGTCGAGCCTGACTCGGATCGGACTCGGATCGGGGGGGCTCGGGGGGGTTCGGATTTCAGAAATCCGAACCCGCTCACCCCTAGTTTGTAGTTTGTAGTTCAGTCAGACTGACCAACTCAACGATTTTCAGTAAAGGAGCATACACACACTAGACGATATGCTCCCTGAGCGATATCATCTAGAGTGTCCCAGGCAGGGTGTGCTCAATGTCGTTCATGATATAACTAACGATATCGTTCAGCGCCGGGCTCTCTCCCCCATTTCCCAACATGCAGCAACCTGACAATATCATCAGGTTTGCCTGCATGTTTGCCCGATGAACGATAAAGACGAACGACCTGCGGGAACGCGCATCATTCGTCGTTCATCGTTATCGTTCATCATTTATGTAAAAAAATGGACGATAAAGTGAACGACTGAACGATAACGATATTGTTATCGTTCAGTCGTCCACTTTAATCGCCCAGGGAATATGCAAAAATCGTTTGTAGTTCAAAAAAAACGTTCATTACATTTAGTAAATGAACGATTTTAGTAAACGATTTTCATTTATTTTTTCAAGGGAAAAATTTATGAAAATCGTTTACTACAATCGTTCATTTACTAAATCGTTGCGTGTGTATGCAGCTTAAGAAATATCCCTGAAAGGTCACGTGAAGAATGTCAAATGTATCTAAACTTATTTTATTTTTGCTTGTTTTCTTATTTGAAATGTCAATTGCCCACTAGAAAGAAGCTTACAGTATATGTAGTGGCTGTGGCACATTTTAAAACAGAATTACCGCAGCTGAACGTAACGGCACATGCTCAGCACTGATTAGAGCTGCAGTAAGTTAGAGCAGATAGGGAAAAGTATCTATTTTCTGAGGAGCTGTCATCACAAAAATTACAGCTTTTCAGAATAGATAGTTATAAAGAGGAGGAATGATGAATTCCTGGTAATTAGGTAGGACTCCATGCGAGTTCTAAACCTAATTACCTCCAGAGATTTTTTAGTGGTGATGAATAGGCCCCTTAGTGCGCAAGTTTCCGATGTAACCCCATCACTGACTGAGTAAACTCTTACTGTTGTAACTCAACACTGATAAATCTATTTCTGAAAAGCAGTGTTTTACACCTTTATATGGTATTTGAATTAACAGCAAATATAGTAGGTTTCCAGATATACTGAACAGCTGATATATCATGGGTGAGTCGGCAAATGTGTACCAACGATGTCGTTCACAGACAATTCGTGTTGGCTGTGCAGGACAGCTGATGGCTGATATATCTGCAGATATATCGGCACATCGTGCTGTGTGTAAAGCCGACCGCCTGTACACTTGCTGCAGAGGCCGCCGGTGACGGACATCACAGCTGGGTGGGCACATGTGAATGCCCGCCCAGTTGTAACGTCAGTCACGAAACATCGTACCAACGATTGTTAAGTGTGTATACACTTACCAATGTCAGTTAGAAAAGTGGATCGATCGGATGGCCGATCCGTCATCCTAGTGTATAAACAGCTTTAGCTTTGGAGAGTGATAAAGTGGAGATAAAGCACTAACCAGTCAGCTTCAAACTGTCATTTTTCAAAATGCCTGTAAACTGACAGTTAGGAGCTGATTGGTTGGTACTTTGGTGTCTATTTACTAAGCCTTGGATGGAGATAAAGTACACGGAGATAAAGTCCCAGCCAATCAGCTCCTAACTGCCATCTCACAGGCTGTGTTTGAAAAATGACAGGAGCTGACTGGCTGGCACTTTATCTCCATCCAAGGCTTAGTAAATAGACCACTTTATCTTTCTCCAAGGCTTAGTGCATATCCCCCATTGTCAAATAAGGTTTAGGGTTAGGCTGCGGGGGGAGGATAGGGTTAGGCTGCTGGGGGAGGTAGGGGTTAGGCTGCGTGGGGAGGTTAGGATTAGGCTGCGGGGGGAGGTAGGGGTTGGGCTGCGGGGGGAGGTAGGGTTACGCTGTGGGGGGAGGATAAGGTTAGGCTGCATGGGGAGGTTAGGGTTAGGCTGCGAGGGGAGGTTAGGGGGTTAGGGTTAGGCTGCGTGGGGAGGTAGGGTTAGGCTGCGGGGGGAGGTTAGAGTTAAGCTGCGTGGGGAGGATAGGGTTAGGCTGCGGGAGGAGGTAAGGGTAAGGCTGCGGGGGGAGGTTAGGGTTAGGCTGCGTGGGGAGGATAGGGTTAGGGTGCGGGGGGAGGTAGGAGTTAGGCTGCGTGGGGAGGTAGGGGTTAGGCTGCGTGGGGAGTTAAAGGATTAGGCTGCGGGGGGAGGTAGGGGTTAGGCTGCGGGGGGAGGTTAGGGTTAGGCTGCGGGGGGTGGTTAGGGTTAGGCTGTGTGAGGAGGATAGGGTTAGGCTACAGGGGGCGGTAGGGGTAAGGCTGCGGCGGGAGGTTAGGGTTAGGCTGCGTAGGGAGAATAGGGTTAGGGTGCGGGGGGAGGTAGGGGTTAGGCTGCGTGGGGAGGATAGTGTTAGGCTGCGTGGGGAGGATAGGGTTAGGCTGCGTGGGGAGGTTAGGGTTAGGCTGCGAGGAGAGGTTAGGGTTAGGCTGCGGGGGGAGGTTAGGGTTAGGCTGCGTGGGGAGGATAATGTTATGCTGCGGGGGGAGGTTAGGGTTAGGCTGTGGAGGGAGGTTAGGGTTAGGCTTTGGGAGGAGGTTAGGATTAGGCTGTGGGGGGAGGATAGGGTTAGGCTGTGGAGGGAGGTTTGCATTGCACTGGCGAAAAGAATGGCACTTTTCTGGGAAAATTATTCAGGACACATCAGTTCCCAAAAAATCCCGAATAGTGCCAGCGTTGACCTGGACTTTGGGGTTTATTGGATAGTTCCGGTGCCCAAACAATGTTCGTGGCTAATTGGATACTGCCCTCAGAGGACATATAAAATTTACTTTTGCTCATGATAAACCAATGGCTGTCGAACCTGCCTTATTTTGGTCTTCGAATAAATGTAATACCCGGCAGAGCCGGCCTTAAGCTTCGCCCCCGTAATTAAGCCCCGTCCCCAGTGCTGCCGCGATTAAACCCTGCCTCCTGGTGACATCATCTGTCAATCACCGGGAGGACAGGAGGAAGCAGGCTGGAAAGGGGGCGTGGCCTCGCGGAAGCGCGAAAAAGCTCCTTAGGGAGAAGGAGAAGCTGTGTGGCCATCTTAGGCTGGGGCCGCGGGATGGGAGGAGGGAGATCCCGCGGTTCCCTGAGGTTCAGGGGAGGGAGCATGGCTGCTGCCATGAGCCACATCTCATATGTACAGGGGAATGCCCCTGTAATGCAGTAAGGGGCCCCCTGCGAAAAGCCCCTAGGCTATAAGGGGTATTGAGGTCCCTGGATACAGACAAGGGGGGAGTCACCCTTCCCCATAGTCCTGAAAGGGAGCTGCTATATGAGGAGCAGCACTATTGATAATGAGACTCCCTTATTAGAAGTGGATTGGGTAGTGCTGCAGAGGTAGCAGCTGGAAGCAGAGTGCCTGTTCAGTGAGGAAGTCACTGCAGAGGATCTCTGGGAAAGTGCTGCCTGGTACCACAGTGGAAGATGAGAGATCTCCTGTGAAGAGACAGCTCATGTGATGAGAGGGTGAGTGTCTGTGATGCATAGTGCTGGATCCCTGGTTGATAGCCCCTGGAGAAGTGCCCCATAGTGAGGGAGGGCTCAGTGCAATATGGCAGTGTGGCTAGAGGGGAGTCCTATAGAAGAATCCTATGTAACCATGTGTTGAAGTAGAGAAGCCCAGCAGTGAAAGGGTTAATGGTCTGCATGAAGTTGCCAGCATGTCAGATGAAAGGTCCCTGGATAGAGGGACTTGTACTAGAGGCAGAGTCCTGGGAAATACCGGACGTCAGTATGCCTGAAGAAAGTGTATGCAGGGTGATGGAAGGAGAGAGGGTCCCTGTGTAATGGGATGTGCCACACGTTAGCAGTCTCTCATGAGGATAGAGATGGGTGCGATGAACTTCGAATCTGGAGTCCCCTGTATGCTGTATGTAGTTTTTATTGGACTGACATGCGTAGAACTACCGAGCCCAGCAACACCGGGTATGTGCTACTATTTCACTGCTGTGTCATATGTGTAAGACTGCGCTGGAGGTGTTAGTTTGGAGTGGAACGTAACTAATCTTCAGTAACCATTAAGCGTAAAATACAGCATTTACCATCTGCTGCAAGAATTGTGCTGGAGGAAGTTGGTGAAGTAGAGCTTGTAACCGTTACGCTTACTGTGCTGGAGAATATGAAGGAGTGTAAATAAAGTTTTCCTGTTATTGCATCATGAGATGGTCTGGCGACCAACATTTCTTTATTGCACTGCGCCTGTTGTCCACATGTGTTCCCTCCATCAGGTACTTTGTGCTAAGCACCCGAGTATTCGGGGGCCCTGCTGGTCATGGATGCCATACCCACGCCATAGCCGGAGCAAAGAAGGGTCACCGGGAAGAGGTGAGAGACAGTATTCAGGTACTCCATGTAAGTGTACCACAGTACCAGTAGGGTTTCACATAAACATATTTTTTTTCCAACCTTAGTAATCAATTACTTTTTCAGGGGCATATTTACTAAGCGGTGGATTTACAAAACCCTAGTTTTTTACATATTTTGCCTGCCAGATTTAAAAAGGCAATAATACCAGCCTGATTTTGCATTTACTTTTATTGCCTTTTTAAATATGGCAATCATAATCTGCCCCAAAGATGTATAAAGTTTAAGCTTTAAAATCATTAATACATGTTTTTTTTCAGTAAGTTTAAATAAATGAACATTTTCAGTATGTGCACGCCATTGTTTGCATCACAGTGATTTATCATTAAGCTATTACTGTAGTATTCATCAGTTAATAAGTGTTACCAGATGTGCACTTTGTTCTTTTCATTAACTGGGGGAAATATAGCATAAGGTCCAATTCCTGATTAATCCCAGGACACCTGATAATTGTAGTGGCATGACTGAAGATGGCTTCAGCATTGGCCATGATACAAAAATGTTTTATGTGATTAATAATTATATATTCAATGCTATTCAAATGTCACTATCTGCAGAATTATTGGTCCATATTAGGTAAGACAAATAGTATAATCAATGTCATATGTCTCAATTTTGTAGAAAAGTCATTCAAATATATATGTAGAATTATTAATTCCTTACTGTATATTATATGGACAGTGTAGTGACCATACAGAATATATTCAAATAGTTGTGCATTATAAGACTTTAAAATTTGTCCCAACCATATCTTAAATCTGTGATAAATTAATGTAACACAGTATTGGTTATTTATGTAAATGTACTTGTCTATCCACTTCGCCACTTGAAGTTTTCCTACCTCTGGTTGCTATGGCATGATCAATACACTTTTCTAAAAATAGTATCCCTGTATATATATATATATATATATATATATATATATATATATATATAAAATCCCTATGGCAACACGCTACATGCATTTTCTGAAAGTATCAGAGAGTGGTTACTTCCAATATGTATATATTATATAGTATATATTAGGGGTGAGCGGGTTCGGATTTCTGAAATCCGAACCCCCCCGAGCCCCCCCGATCCGAGTCCGATCCGAGTCAGGCTCGACTTTTCCCGCCTGACTCGGATCTGACATCGAGGCAAAACGTCATCATCCCGCCTTCCGAGTCTCGCGGGTTTTGGATCCTATATAAGGTACCCGCGTCGGCGCCATTTTCTCACTCGGCTGTGGACAGTGAAGAGGGAGGGTGGGAGTTAGTGCTGTGTAGTGTAGTGTAGTGTAGTGCTGCTGTTGTCCACTACTTCAAAGTCCATAGGGGCTGGCTGTGTTGTGCTGTGCTGCTGTTGTTAATAGGGGCTGTGTCCACTACTTCAAAGTCCATAGGGGCTGGCTGGACTGTGTTGTGCAGTCAGTTCTCCATAGGGGCTGTGTCCACTCCAAAGTCCTGTGCAGTGTCCCAGTCCTAAAGGGGTGCTGTAGTGTTGTCCAGGGGGTGCTCTGTCCATCAGGGGTGCTCCCCCCAAGTGCTAAAAAAATAATATATTTTCTGTGTTTGTGAATTGTGTGCGCAGTAGCCGCATGTGCATCAACAAAGTAGTGCCAAGCGTGCGCCTGTGTCATAAGTAAAGGGCCGGCTGGCTTGACCGTTAAGGGTGCTGTAACCCCCGAAAGTACACTCCAGTCCAAACCAAAAAAAAAATTATTTTCTGTGTTTGTGAATTGTGTGCGCAGTAGCCGCACGTGCATCAACAAAGTAGTGCCAAGCGTGCGCCTGTGTCATAAGTAAAGGGCCGGCTGGCTTGACCGTTAAGGGTGCTGTAACCCCCGAAAGTACACTCCAGTCCAAACCTAAAAAAAAATTATTTTCTGTGTTTGTGAATTGTGTGCGCAGTAGCCGCACGTGCATCAACAAAGTAGTGCCAAGCGTGCGCCTGTGTCATAAGTAAAGGGCCGGCTGGCTTGACCGTTAAAGGGTGCTGTAACCCCCGAAAGTACACTCCAGTCCAAACCAAAAAAAAATTATTTTCTGTGTTTGTGAATTGTGTGCGCAGTAGCCGCACGTGCATCAACAAAGTAGTGCCAAGCGTGCGCCTGTGTCATAAGTAAAGGGCCGGCTGGCTTGACCGTTAAGGGTGCTGTAACCCCCGAAAGTACACTCCAGTCCAAACCTAAAAAAAAATTATTTTCTGTGTTTGTGAATTGTGTGCGCAGTAGCCGCACGTGCATCAACAAAGTAGTGCCAAGAGTGCGCCTGTGTCATAAGTAAAGGGCCGGCTGGCTTGACCGTTAAAGGGTGCTGTAACCCACGAAAGTACACTCCAGTCCAAACCAAAAAAAAATTATTTTCTGTGTTTGTGAATTGTGTGCGCAGTAGCCGCACGTGCATCAACAAAGTAGTGCCAAGCGTGCGCCTGTGTCATAAGTAAAGGGCCGGCTGGCTTGACCGTTAAAGGGTGCTGTAACCCCCGAAAGTACACTCCAGTCCAAACCAAAAAAAAATTATTTTCTGTGTTTGTGAATTGTGTGCGCAGTAGCCGCACGTGCATCAACAAAGTAGTGCCAAGCGTGCGCCTGTGTCATAAGTAAAGGGCCGGCTGGCTTGACCGTTAAAGGGTGCTGTAACCCACAAAGTACACTCCAGTCCAAACCAAAAAAAAAATTATTTTCTGTGTTTAGCCGCACGTATATATCAAATCGATATAACATAAATGGAGGACCAAACTTTCTCCGATAAAAATAAAATAGAGAAAGATCAAGAACCACTTCCTCCTAGTGCTGAAGCTGCTGCCACTAGTCATGACATAGACGATAACATGCCATCAACGTCGTCTGCCAAGGCCGATGCCCAATGTCATAGTAGAGGGCACATACAATCCCAAATGGCAAAGTTCAGGAAAATGACCTTGAAAAAGACATTTAAATCAGCTGAAGAGAAACGTAAACTTGCCAATATGCCATTTACGACACGGAGTGGCAAGGAACGGCTAAGGTCGATCCCTAGTATGTTCATGACTAGTGGTTCAGCTTCACATGACGATGGAAGCACTCCTCCCACTAAAAAAATCAAAAGAGTTAAGCTGGCAAAAGCACAGCGAAGAACTGTGCTTTCTAAGAAGATATCACAAATCCCCAAGGAGAGTCCAAGTGTGGTGGTGGTTGCGATGCCTGACCTTCCCAGCACTGGACGGGAAGAGGTGGCTCTTTCCACCATTTGCACGCCCCCTGCAAGTGCTGAAAGGAGCACCCACAGTCCACTTGCTGATATGCAAATTGAAGATGTCACTGTTGAAGTACAACAGGATGAGGATACTGGTGTAGCTGGCGCTGAGGAGGAAGTTGGCGAGGAGGATTCTGATGGTGATGTGGTTTGTTTAAATCAGGCTCCGGGGGAGACAGTTGTTGTCTGTGGGATGAAAAAGCCCATCACGGTCATGCCTGGGCAGAAGACCAAACATTCCACCTCTTTGGTCTGGCAATATTTCTATCCAAATCCGGACAACAACTGTCTTGCCATATGTACCATATGTAAAGGTGAAATAAGTAGGGGTAGGGACGTCAACCACCTAGGAACATCCTCCCTTATACGGCACCTGCAGCGCGTTCATAAAAAGTTACTGTCAAGTTCAGAAACTTTGGCTCAGACCGTAAGCAGTCCAGGGACACCTAAATCCCGTTGTCCTGTTGTATCCAAGCGCCTGCAAACCACACCGTCAACTCCCTCCTCGTCAATTTCCTCCTTAGTCAGGATCGGAAGTAGTCCTGCAGGCCATATCACTGGCATGACTGACTCTCCTATCCGGGATTCCTCCGGAGGATCCTGCATTGCTACGCCTACTGCTGCCGCTGCTGCTGTTGCTGCTGCTGCTGGGAGTCGTTCATCATCCCAGAGAGGAAGTAGGAACACCACTACTTTTACTAAACAATTGACCCTCCAACAGTCCTTAGCGAGGAGGATGAAGTACGACAGCAGTCATCCTGAAGCAAAACGTATAACTGAGGCCTTGACTGCTATGTTGGTGTTAGACGTGCGTCCGGTATCCGCCATTAGTGCAGTGGGATTTAGACAATTGATGGAGGTAGTGTGTCCCCGGTTCCAAATCCCGTCTAGATTCCACTTCACTAGGCAGGCGATACCGAGACTGTACAGAAACGTCAGAAAAAGTGTCCTCAGTGTCCTGAAAAATGCCGTTGTACACAATGTCCACTTAACCACGGACATGTGGACAAGTGGAACAGGGCAGACTAAGGACTATATGACTGTGACAGCCCACTGGGTAGATGTATCACCTTACGCAGCAACAGCAGCAGCGTCACCAGTAGCAGCATCTCAGAAACGCCAGCTCGTTACAAGGCAGGCTACGCTGTGTATCACCGGTTTCAGTAAGAGGCACACCGCCGACAACCTCTTAGAGAAACTGAGGGAAATCATCGCCCAGTGGCTTACCCCACTTAGACTCTCCTGGGGATTTGTGATATCTGACAACGCCACCAATATTGTGCGGGCATTACATCTGGGCAAATTCCAGCACGTCCCATGTTTTGCTCACACAATAAACTTGGTGGTGCAGAATTTTCTGAAAAGCGACAGGGGCGTGCAGGAGACGCTTTGGGTGGCCCGAAAAATTTCTGGCCACTTTCGCCATTCAGCGACTGCGTGCCGAAGACTGGAGCGCCAGCAAACACTCTTGAACCTGCCCCACCATCACCTGAAGCAAGAGGTTGTGACGCGGTGGAACTCAACCCTCTATATGCTTCAGAGGATGGAGGAGCAGCAAAAGGCCATACAAGCCTATACATCCACCTATGACATAGGCAAAGGAGGGGGTATGCACCTGACTCAAGCGCAGTGGAGAATGATTTCCGTGTTGTGCAAGGTTCTTCAGCCCTTCGAACTTGCCACACGTGAAGTCAGTTCAGACACTGCCAGCTTGAGTCAGGTCATTCCCCTCATCAGGCTTTTGCAGAAGCAGCTGGAGAAAGTGAAGGAGGAGCTAAGACGGAGCGATTCCGCTCGGCATGTGGGACTTGTGGATGAAGCCCTTCATTCGCTTTGCCAGGATTCCAGGGTGGTCAATCTGTTGAAATCAGACCACTACATTTTGGCCACCGTGCTCGATCCTAGGTTTAAAGCCTATGTGGTGTCTCTCTTTCCGGCCGACACAAGCCTGCAGAGGTGCAAAGACCTGCTGGTGAACACACTGTCAGCTGAAGCGGAACGTGACACGTCAACGGCTCCTTCTTCATTTTCTCCCGCAACTGGGGCTGCCAGGAAAAAACTTAGGTATCCTAAGCAACCCGCTGGCGGTGATGCAGGGCAGGCAGGACCAAGTTTGGACATCTGGTCCGGACTGAAGGACCTGGCAACAATTTCTGACATGTCTACTGTCACTGCATATGATACTGTCACCATTGACAGAATGGTGGAGGATTACATCGGTGACAGCATCCAAGTAGGCATGTCAGACAGTCCATACCTGTACTGGCAGGAAAAAGAGGCAATTTGGAGGCCCCTGTACAAACTGGCTCTATTTTACCTGAGTTGCCCCCCCTCCAGTGTGTACTCCGAAAGAGTGTTTAGTGCAGCCGGGAACCTTGTCAGCGAAAGGCGTAGGAGGTTGCTTCCACAGAATGTGGAGAAGATGATGTTCATCAAAATGAATTATCAGCTCTTCCAGGGAGACCAGCCTCCAGAAGGTACAGAGGGACCTGTGGTGGTGGATTCAAGTGGGGACGAGTTAATACTTTGTGAGGATGAGGATGTACACACTGAAGAGGGTGAGGAATCGGTGGATGAGGAGGATGAGGATGACATCTTGCCTCCGTAGAGCCAGTTTGTGCAGGGACACATTAATTGCCAGCTTGTTTTGTGGGGGCCCAAACGAACCAATCATTTCAGCCACAGTTGTGTGGCAGACCCTGGCGCTGAAATGATTGATTTGTTAAAGTGTGCATGTCCTGTTTATACAACATAAGGGTGGGTGGGAGGGCCCAAGGACAATTCCATCTTGCACCTCTTTTTTTCTTTGCATTATGTACAGTTTGGGGCCTAGTTTTTCTAACTGCCATCCTGTCTGCCACTGCAGTGTCACTCCTAGATGGGTCACGTGTTTGTGCCGCCCACTCGTGTCGCTTAGCATAGTCATCCAGCTACCTCGGTGCAACCTTTTGGACATAAAAACACTATTGTGAGGTGTGAGGTGTTCAGAATAGACTGGAAATGAGTGGAAATTAAGGTTATTGAGGTTAATAATAGCATAGGAGCAGAAAAACCTACAAATTCTGTGATTTTAGCTGTTTTTATGCTTTTTTTCAAAAAAATACAGATCCAAAACACAAAACCCAGAACCCAAAACACGGAAGGGTGGTTTTGGCAAAACCAATCCAGATCCAAAACACGAAGAAAGATCCAGATCCAAAACCAAAACACAAAACACGAAAAGTGGCCGGTGCACACCCCTAGTATATATATACATGTATTAGACAGAAGCCACTGTTTCAACTAAAGAACAGGAGAGCTGTCTTTAAATGAACTATGCATGCGATCAGTGGTGAGATGACGATGCTTGATGTATCCTGCCCTTAGACATTTAAAAAATATTTGTAAACAATGACACCTAATCTTTATTGAGTTTGAATATTTAGCTTACTGTCTTCTATGGAATACAAAAGGGTTTGATACCACATTAATATAAGACCTAAAAAAGGGGGTGGGGGGGGGATAAGCACAACAAATTAGTAGTACTGGACGAAATCTAGTGATGAACTTGCAGGTACTTGTAAAACTCATTTGTAGGAATGCAATATTGCACCTGAGTCTGAGAAAATTATTTAAGAAGTGTTGGTTTGGTTATCATATAAAGACCCCCATACATCAGCAATCTGACAACCACAATTGAACAATTTGAAGATTTGTTGCCCGAATTTAGGATTTCCTAGTCTAGCAATCTGCACCCATACATTACAGATCTTTTACAGTGATTTGCAGATCATTTTCAGCAAACACAGATCTGCCAATCTCGAAAGGCCCATCATTTTACTAGTAACGGTCTGCAAATCTGCTGATCACCTCCATACACTAGCAATCTACAGCCCCGATTGATCTGTGAAATCCAACATGTTGGACAATCTGATTTAACAATTCCAATCACTTTTTGGTTGCAATCTGCGATCTGTGAAGCCCATACATTGCAGATGTTTATACACAATCATTTGCAAATTGCAGAATTTCCACAATTGATTGCTGATGTATGGGGGCCTTAAGTCCCAGGTCATTATAATGACCTGATAATCCCAATTTCTTCAATTGAGAGTTGGAATCAATTGGAAAACTGCCAAAAGAGAAATATTACAAGAAGGGAGTCAAAGATCACCATATAGTTTGATCAATGTATCCCAAACAATTAGAGAATCTGATATGCATTTTAGTCTAGTAATATGAAGAGGACTATGCTTGGAATCAGTCGCATTGCTACTAACAAATAATTTTGTTAAAGTGAGTAACTAGGAATGTTGGGCAGACTTTATAATAGGCTACAGCAACGTAAACTGAGCAAGTTTCCACTTAGAAAAACCCCACATTAGTACCTTTTCTAATACATTTATAAATGTTTTTCCAGGTCAGGTACAATGTAAGAATGCACTCACAATAAGGTTCAGCATTCTCTAGTAATTATAATTACTTTTATATCCAATAAAATATAGTGAAAATTAAATAATTGAAAACAAATCTTCACACCCCCCCCCTCCAGACATAACATCTCTGTCAGCATCTTGGTCTTAGTATTCGTTAGGCGACAGCCTCTAATGAGTTTTAATATCAGTAAGTCCGAAATGTAGGGCACCAAAGGAATCACTGACTAATTTTCCTATTAGGGTGATATTTTATTAAAATACTGATTGCACAGTATTTCTCCTTTAATGATGAGCAGTGACTGTATTATGTATCATTTGGGAAAATGTCAAGCCCCTATGTATTGAATTTTTTTTATATTAGCCATCAACAGCATTTTGTCAAGGGATCTAAGTGCTAATTAGTCTATTAAGCTTGATCGGCCTTGTTTGCTTCAGTTAAACAATACTCCATTCAACTCTAAGTGATTCTGTTTTTTTTATGGACCTTGTCTGCGCCATGAGAAGGAAAATTGTGCATTTACTTAGTGGCATGAGCTGCTCTATGGTCTGGAGAATGTTCCTATTATTTATTAGTACATTTTGTGTTCTTCTTGTATACTTTTTAATCAACTAAAAGCTTTTTTTTTTCTGAAGGCTCCACTTAAACCATTTTCACCAATTCAAAGTAATCCAATGCTAATTCATAATCGTCAGATCCCCAGCTAGAGATTCTACCCCTTCAGTGATAAATAGTCACAGGATAGCGTTATAAAGCCTCTGCACTAAGATGTTTTGAACCCATATATTACGACTGGTCTTTTGTTTTCTTCCCAGTAGTTGTCAAAGCTATTCTTCAATTTGAGTTTATTTTCATAAGCCACATCAGTCCCATCCCATATCCATTAGAATGGAGAGGTGACCTCTTTCTACAACTGCTTGTACTTTGTTCTTGAAATAAATATTGTATCTGTATGTAGTTCTTCTGAAATTGGTTTTCTGACACAAAGGTACTTGTTTATCACTATTGAAACAGCTTCAGTGGCATAAACATATGTTTACAATATTGGTGGTGTTAAAGGAATTGTTATCACAGCTTTCAGCAAATTTATTCAATATTTTTTTTTACAATTTTTTTTTTATGGCCTGCCAGCATCAACGATGTATACAGAAAAATCTAGCCGTCGGCCAAATACTTTCTAAAGACCTTAATTGCAACAGTGACATCTAGGGGTGGAAGAAGGTACTGCACTACATTAGGTAAGCTGCTCCAAGCCTGCTAGAGTAATGCAAATTTATAGCAGTGGTTCCAATTTCTTCAGCAACAAAGCAAGCACTATTAAATGCATATATCAAAAGGAAATATGTATTTGTTGCTTCATCAGGAAAACTTTATAACAGCACATCCAATGCTTGTTTTAACATGAAAAGAGGTGCCGGTACTCAGCTAAAAATACAAGTTGATACAAGACTTCTAGTTACCTTCCACACTCTAGAAAAGGGTGAAGATACTTATTTTATGAATTTCTGAATTATTGAATTGATTTCTTCCGGTTTCTGGAGCTAGTTATAAGAATAAACAAATAGACAAAAAAAGTGCTAGAACCGAGTACCCCTGAGTACCACACACAAAAAAGCACTAAGCATAGCCAAACTATAAATCCTAAAAAAGCAGAGGCTTTGAGGTTTGATTCAGGGAAATAAGTACTTCTGACACTCAGACAAGCAAGTCTTTAGTCATAGAAATCAATCAAAAGACATTGAAGCCTATTCATCAACACTGAATGGCCCGGTAACCATGCGGAAACTCTAGTTTCCATATATTTTATATTTTTATTTTATATTTTAGTTACCGGGCCATTCATCATCAGGGGTCTGCCTGATATTCAGCGAACTCCGAAAACTAAAAGTTTTCGGAGTTTGCTTGCAAGAACAAGTGCCATCTTCAGAAGACGCTTGTTCTCGTAGCCCATAGGAAGGAGTTCCGGGGGTGCAAAGAGGGATCCAAGCGGATCCCTCCGCCACCTCCTCACTACCTCCCCGGCGGATGTACGCATGTGTAGCCACACCAATTGGGAGGAGGTAAGTAATGCAGCTACTTCTGTAGCTGTGCAACTAACTGTGGGGACAGCTGCTTTTCGGAGCAGCTGTCCCCACACCGGAGCAATGATGAATTGCTCCGGTGTCAAGTTTCCCCCACATATGGCCCCCGATGATGAACAGGCCCCATAATCTTATTGCATTTTACACTATGCTGTTTTGCATCAGAGAGTAGAGGACATCCTTGCTTATTAAAGGAATAAAGCCCAATATGCAAGTTTCCCATTGCATATGTTTTATTTTATTTTTGCATTTATTTTAGTTTACTGATTTGGTAAAAAACTTTAGAGATTCATTTAATAAGAGAGTTTTCTGATTGTTTTTTGATTAAGGTTGGTTATGCATTGGTAAAATGTCAGCAACACTGCATGGCATCTTTGGCATACAATAGTAACATGGGCACAGGTGAATTCATTGCAAAGTCCAAGGCAACCTGTGCATCTTGCTTGCCAACATTTAAAAAGTCAATTTTGTTACTTTGGTAAGCATGTTGGAGGTGCGGGGGGCGTGGGGCCGTGATCTCTGCCACGCATCCCAATGTTCAAAGCTACGATTTGTGGCACTGTACAGCAGGGGGGGGCTACAATAATGCAATCAAATGTGAATCCCATCATTGAACCCTGGCATGTAGTAAACTAGCCCACTCTCTCGGGAGTCCAGGAGAGCCTCCCAAAACTCCTCACTCTTATTTATACCATTCATGCTCCTAGAAAATCCAGTGTTTTAAATGGCTGACAACATGTGGTTGACAATATGCCGAGCGCCAGCAGCAGCTTTGGAAGAAGAACAGCCAGCAGCTTCTTACATATGAAACTGTAGGCTGCTGCTGCTGCTACTTAATGTCTGTAGCTGGGAGAGTGGTGCTTGCTTGGCCATGAACACAGAGAGAAGCGCCATACCCCCATTCTGTGGAGGCAGAAATGGGAGTGCAATGCTGAAGAGGTGGGGTCATTTTCAAGGGGACAAGGGCTCCCAGGGCTTATGCCAGCTCTAATCATTAGAGATATAAGACAGTGTGAATGAATGTGATATCTCCTAATGCTAACATAAAATGAAGTTACTGATCTCAAGCACTCATTGTCCTCTTAGAACTGCTGTATAGTGATATAACACTCTGACCTATTGGCTAACAATCCTTGTAATATTCCTTTCCTGCACAAAGTAAATTCCCAATGCTGAAGGGACTTATTTCTAACCTTAATATCCCCTTAAATCCCCAAGTATTTTAGCAATCAGCAGAACCACTCGTGTCCAAGACCTGGGACCAGGGAATCTTAAGGCTCTGGAGAAGCTCCCCTGTCCCATAATTTTCCAGGGCTTGATCCTAATTTAGACCTCTACAAATGGAGATGGTTGACACAGCTGATTTATCAACCTGCATCAATGCCTTTCATCTGTAACAGTTGACATTTATTCCCTAGCCAATAGGAGGTTCAGGGTCATTTGCTAATTCATTTGTTGTTGCAGTGTTAACTTTAGACACAAGCTAAATACTATATATGTATTACACTAGGCTGTTCCACAAATTTGCACGCCAATAACCAGGGTTAATCACGTGCATGACTTTCTTAACAATGTTGACATAAAATACTGTACATTGTTTTGCTTTGTGCTAGGCCTTGGGCATTGTATATTATGTATCAGAGAGACACTGTTATAAGACTGTAGGGATGAAACACTTCCAAGGGTTTTGCAATAACATTTATATTTTTTCCCACTGGCGCGGTATACAAAGAAGGACACTAAATGACACAATCTAGACTAGTTGATAAGATGAATCACTACTTGGGGATCAGATCCAGAGGTGAAATGTTCCCAGCTCTGACTAATCTAAACCAGGAACATGATAAAGAACAACTAATCGTAATCCTAAAAGCACAATCTGGCTTATATAAATGTACACAGCTCTTATATCTGTAAGTTTCCATCATATGACAGAACGTGAGATATTTTATTTTTATTTGTTGCTACATGTGCTGAGTGCAAACTATTGTTCTGCTCTATACACCCTCTCAGGTCTAGGAACCGCTGACCGGATTGAGCAACAGCTGATCCGATGTCCTACCTGATTATTGGTAAGTGCATACACACTTACCAATCGTCGTCCCGATGTGTCGTGCCTGAAGTCACAATTGGGCGGGCATTTACATGTCGTGATGGCAGTCACCGACGGCCTGTGCAGCCAGTGTAAGGCCAGTTGGCTGGTTACCCTGGGCACTGGCGCTGGCATTGCATGCAGCTGCCGTGTGTCACTCAGGCGCTAACCTGTGTGAAAAGGCAAAAGACGGAGGTCTGATACCAGTGAGCCGGGCCAAGCATCACACCATGCTTCTGCAACTTTATACCATGTCCTTTGTGACAAAAATAGTAACTCTAGTACAGTGTGAGTGACTTTTTATGTGGCTACATTGTGAATAAGATGGTATATTTTGGAAAAACTATTACAATTACTAAACACTTTGCTTTACCTTCTTTTCTGCCATTTACTTATTCATCATGGTTCTTTATTTACATTGTCCTGAGATACAAAACAGCTCAACGGTGCATTCTGCATATACCGTTTTACAATACAATACAATTCCTGATTTAAAGGCAAAAAATACCTTCAAGATTGTATAAATATATAAGTAAAAGAGCAGGGCGCTAGGAAGAAAAGGTATGCATTTAGTAAAAGTTATAAGAGGGCACATACAAACCTATAAATTAAAACAACGAAAATAATAATTCCATCTGAAGAAAGAAAATCACTTTAAGGGCTTGCTCACTCAAACGCATTTATGTGTATTTTTCTGAAGGGCAACAATTCTGCAAGCAGATAAAGAACCAGTCTGCATCTCGCTATTTTGCCATACGGTGGAAGCAGGACCTGCAAAAGCCCAAAGAACCTCCTCTCAGATGCGCAAGGCCCTTCTCCTTGAGGACTCCAACCCACCCCACCTGACCCTTGCAGATCACTGTAGCAGGCAAGAGGGAAAAGGGGTGTCTGCTCCTATCAGACTGGGAGAGTGGTGTTGAGCTGTGATATTATAGCCAGGGGTGCCGAAAGGGGGAGGATGAGTACTCTTTACCTGGGCCCAAGCATGTTGGAGGTGCCCGGCGGGGGCCCGCCTCCTGCAGCCCCCTCCCCCGTTGCCAATGCGGTACTTCGGACAGGGAGAGAGAGGACTGACTTCTGCAGCCGCAGCCTCTCTCCCCAGCCCAGCACAAATGCTGCTGTCACACTGTGTCAGTCCTCTCTCTCCCTGCGTGATGTGCCAGGGGGGAGCGATCACATTAGCCCTACCCCTGGAAACCAGCGCCCCCCCTGTGCGGCATGATCGGCCGCTTAATTATTTTCTTTCGTAAGAAGGGGGTCTGGCCGCACCTCCCCGAGTTGGTCATGCCCCCTCCCAATACTGGGGCCCCGCAGAGTTGTCATTAGTCATGGGTAGAGTGATTCAGTGTACTGATTTGAGCTACACGGCTCAGCTAAGTGAAGTGTATGGAGACAGTGTCTCGGGACACGGCTCTTTTAGATACTGCAGTAGCAAGCAGGGGCACTGTCGACTCAAAGTGAGTCACTTGACAGCTCCACCCCCCGCAGCCCAGCACTGCACATCATACCTCTGCACTGACTCTCCCATGTCAGTGCACACACCCCGGGCCCCAGCGATAGCAGCTCCATCTGAGGCTAGAAAGGTGGGTGTCTCGACACATCAAACTTTGAGTGACTCAAATCATTCTAACAACTAAATGATTCGGGTCATTGTGTCGAGACATTCACTCAGTAGCCATCTCTAGTTGTTATCATGTCCTGATCATAGCCCAGCGCCTCGCCACCAGACCATCACTGACAATGAGGTCCAGCAGCCAGCAGCCTCTTATGTATTAACCTGCTGACTGCTCCCCTTCTATGTCAGTGGCTGGCACTCAGTGTGGCAGTGACCTAATATATGGACAGTGTAATAGAATATATAAGGTACAGGAGGATCTGCCGGGACTATTCTGCATACAAAGCAGTAGTTTTAAAGAATAAAACAATATGTTTGACTGTCTCCTATTACACATTCAATTCTGTTCACTTGAGCCCTGCATGTGCAACTTTGAAATATTTATCTCCCATAACAATAAAATAACCTATTATTTTAATGTAGTGAGGGTAAAATAAAACGAGATTAAAACGGATGTTTTATGCATGTCTGGCTGCGAGCACTGAGATGACGATCCCATCAATTTACACAAGATTGCTATGAAAATAAATTATAAGGTTAAATACAGCAGAGCTCAAATAACTTCATAACATAAAATATCCCATAATATAATTGGTTAATGAATGTATTTTACTCGCAGGCCAAGGTTGTCCCAGGTCTTGTCTCGTTTTAGTTAACCAAGGTACTTATTTTATTGATCTATACAAAAAAGTCCATTTATTATTTGATTGTTAATTAGAGGAGTTCTAAATGACTGGTCGGCTAGCTGACCCGGAGGACATCATTGCTCCTGAAAGTGGAATTTATTTATTCAAACTGTACATGTCTATTACTCCACAACTATGTATTACAAAACGTGTAAAATCAGTTCGCCAAAACTTTGAGTAATTTACTGTTGTAATGTGACTCTATGGACATTTTTCAACACAAAATTTGCTATGTATCATCCCCGATCTTCCATCACAGCTGCTCTCTGGGAGTCGTTAAAAACTCATCTTAATAGTATGTATGGCAATTTGATTTCTTATGAAAGTAAATGTTTCATAAGAAAATAACCAATTGAATAAGATCATTACCACGAGGATAAGCCCAATTTGGAGTACTGTATTCTAATGTGATTCATTTCTTGTTTTTCCTTATGCTTTGCATGAGCCAAAACTTTTTACATGCCACAGTGCGGACCCTCTATGACTGTGAAGAGGTTAATGGGCAGATTTACAATGCTGACTTTACCTAATGAGCTGACTAATTTATAGTCTTAAAGACTGCAAATGATGCAAAAGGATGCAGGGCTGAGCCCCAGTAACCAATTATACCACTAACAGCTACATTTTGTAGATTGCAATGGTAACCAAAGCTACACAATAACCCGCCACCTTCCGGATGTCGAGGCAGCAATCTCTTTGCAGAAAAATCATTGTTAAAGTTAAAAAAAAAACAGCTAAGCACGGGCTGCTTCATTTACAGAAGGTAAATTCAAATACATTTTAGCAGAGTATTAAAGCAATAACCAAAATTTGAAGCAAACCGACTCCTAATTGCACACAATTTATTAAACAAATTATTACAAGCCGCTAGAAAGAAGCTTTATAGTTTTGTTTTATATCAATGTCATAGAGAAAATGTAAACCAGATACACACGCACAAGAGCCACATGAAGAAGAAAGTTTAATGTGCATGGGTTGGGAACTAATTATAGGGTTAAAGTTTTCAAAAAGTTTAACAGACATTATTTCAATTGTTACATAAAACATTGCAATTGTGTAGTGGAAGTTTGCAATTGTGTGTGTGTTGTTGGGAGGGGGGGGATTTGCAAAACTGGTATGGTACTGTATTAACGTACGTAAGTATAGGTGGATGCTAAATACAGATTTATAATGTTTATTTATTTTAAATATACAGTTGTGTCTTGCAAAATATGTAATAACATAAAATATTAGACTAATGCTAGGTACACACTGGTCAATATATTGGCCGATCACTTGATCGGGCAATATATCTGCTGGCCGTTGGCCAGTGTGTACAGGCGATATGTGTGTGAACCGCGTTGTGCTGCACAGCCGATGGACAGATATGTCTGCAGACACAGCGTACACACACAGCGACAGCCACTGGGAGGGGGGCAGCCCACCTCCCTGCCAGCGGGACCCGCGACTGCCAGATAGATGATGGCCGTTCAGTGTGTATGAATGATCATCATCTAAAGATATATGTGCAGATCACTCGATCTGCAGATATATCTTTCAGGTGTGTACCCACCTTAATACCTTTATCTCCACTTTATTGATTTGAATGTGTATGTCCACTGTTTCACTACAAGATCCATGCACAGCAGTCAGGTCTCACCCACTTGCTCTTTTCCCTCAAGCTACAGATCACAATGCCAGTCAATTAGTGATAACAGTGTCGCTTTGTTTATTCGCAGGGCTGTAAAAAGTTAAGCCACAGACTTGTACAATCATACTTTCAATGCAATATTACTTTCGATGACACTTCAGAAGTCCTGTTCAAAGTGCCGATTATTGCGTACACACCTTTACAATCTAACTTGCCATCCAGGAAACTCTTCTGTCTAATATTTCTGCTATAAAGACACAAGGGCGGTGCTATTGTTGCTGGAGTATGAGCAGAAGCATCGGATAGAACGGTCGGCAGTGCGTACACACTTCACTTTTTGGGAGATATGTATCAAAAAATTCGGTAAAGCCTCGATGCTTTCCATCAAACATTATGTAAATTTTGTAAAATTTTCATATAGTTTATCATCATATGTATCAAGTATATTAAGAATAAGAGTGCGGAAAACACCCTGAAATACGACGTCTTCGCATTTTTATTTTATGATTCCAATAAAGAAAAAAGTAGTGTGTTGTTTAGTAAATAAAAGAGATTTGGATCATCCCTCTGTCTCCGCAGCTAGCGAAATACATCAACAGGAGTAAGTGCAGGTTCCCCTCCAGACTTTAGCGTGTAGTTTAGTTTTATGAATTCCATAAAGAAAAATTAACTGTCCGTGCTATGTTTTTGTATTGTAATTTACAGATAATAAAGAAAAAATATAATCAAATGACCATTGGCTATTAATATCTGATAAAACTTCACAAATTAAGTTTTTTTTTCCATGGTGAACTACATATACTACATCACATACCTTGTCACCAGTAAGAAATGGTGAATAGGTTTCCTTCTCTTTCAATGTCTTTATCCTGATTTTCCGTCCAATTCCCCATTTCTTCCTGGTAACAAGGTATGTGCTGTAGTTCATGTAGTTCACCATAGAAATAACCTTATTTTTGAACTCACTTATCAGATATGAACATCCAATGGTCATTTCATTATTGATCATTATTTTATTATCCAATATTTAAAAATTAACGTCAGTCTACTAAAAGATCTCAGATGCTCTGATGCCAGAAGAAGCTGCCATTAAAAACACACGATACACTTCGTGCTAATTTCACCATATTAGAATGATACATACAATTCCCACTCACTTCCAATACGAAATAAAAAAAATCAATAAAAATTACAAAAGTGAGTGTTTCCCAGAAAAAATTGCGATATTTATAGTTCTATTCTAACGATACCAATTTATAGTGATTGTGTAATTGATTTCCATTTTAAGCCACTTTTTAAAAATATATATCTTTATACATATCCCCCTTTGTCCGATATTGTACCATCTAATCTGCTGAAAATTAAACTGAACAAAAAACCTGATCTTCAGAAGTGACCTCTTTTTTTTCGAATAAAACATGATTGAAGGTGCGTTCACATTCTTAATACTGTATATCACATGAACGGGTCAATTGCATAGGTGTGTACTCTGCTTTACACGTTACTGAGGAACCTATTTATCATTGGTGGAAGCAGGACCCACAAACATTATCATTCCTTATCACTGCGTATCACAGCAAGAAGGAATTCAGTAAGGGCTATATATCAATCTGCTATTACTGGGATATTGGCTTCTATAACAGCATGTTCCAGAGAAAATAGTCTTGTGGGGGCCCGGGGCAAATAAGTTATGGAGGCCTCCTCTAATAAAATGTACACCCTACCAATATGCCCTTTACTGTTCCCCCCATTATGCCCCCAAGTTCCCCCCCAATATTCCCCACAGTGCCCCCCTAGATGCCACATGGAGCAGGCACCACCCAATATGCCCCCCTGCATGGTATACGCAGTGCCCCCCCAGCCCCCCTGCTTACTCAACTCCCGTGGAGGGCTCCTCTTGAATGCTTATGGCTCTGACAGCTCCTGTGTTTTGTATGCACAGTGCATGCAGCGCAAGCGGCCCCCTTCATCAGCATCACCTACATGATGTGTCACGTGACACTGATGAGGGGATTCAGGAGCCGCTCTGCACTATATGCAGCACTGACTGTGCAAGCAGAACACAGAGCCAAGGCAGGTCCCGTCCTGGAGCTGGGCACCTGTTCTCTGCAACTGCAGGGTCCAACCGACCCTGTGGGGGGGGCCCAGGGCAGATGCCCCTGTCCCCCCCCCAATTTGGCCCTGCATGCGTGGCCATCGTTCTACACGTGTGCAAGCGTAGGATACTAAAGGAGGATCCGAAGATCACTTTCTGGAGAGAAAAAGCAGTGCTATAGGCTACAATGCCTGATGCCATCTCAAGATGATGTTAACTAATGGGGGGAATCAAGCAAAGAAATCCTTTCTTTTCTGAACTTGATACAGTAAGTTGAAGAAAAATTAGTTCCCATTGAAAAAATGGGGCCTGTGATACTTAGCTGAACACGGGAGATATCTCTGATGTTTCCTGAATTCTGCCTTTTACAGTACCAGTGTTTCCCAACCTTGGTCCTTAAGGCACAAAACCAGTCCTGCTTTTAAGGTTAGCCATAGCACATAGGTGACTTACAGTTATTAGTACCTTAGTTATTTTGGTTTAAGCATCTGTACTCCAACATGGATATCATTGATACCTGGACTGTTAGGGGTAAATTTGCTAAGATGGGAGTTCTATTTAAGAAGTGATGTTGCCCATAGCAACCAATCAGATTCCAGGTATTATCTTCTAGAAGGTGCTAGATAAATGAGAAGATCTGATCGGTTGCTATGGGCAACATCACTTCTTAAATAGAACTCCCATCTTAGTAAATGTACCCCTTAGTGTGCATTGAGGACCGAGGCTGGGAAACACTACCTTATACCATTCTTAAATCTATGTGCTTAATGTAAATTATACATATATTTTATGATAATGCGGCTATCCCTTTAACTATATCATATTGATGAGGAAACATCATCCTTAATGCACGATTAAGCTGAATAATGTATGTTGCATTAGGTCCTGTAGAAGAAACCTTTTTTCTTTTTTAACTGTCCTCGCTGCCCACAACACATGAGGCCTGGTCACCTTACAATCTTATCAGTTCCCTTTAACGAAAGTTGCTATCAGTTACAACAGAAAAATCCTCTTCCCGACTGATCAGGCCTGTCTGGATATTAATTTTTCTAAGTGAGGTATATATAAACAACCATTCTGAGAAAATGCATTGCATCCCTGAACATTAAGCAACGGGAATTATTTATTGGGATACAGTAGAACAGTACTTGTGTGAGACATATGATCGGCCAATGCTGTATCGATTACTAGATGTGTCTGAATCAGCAAGAATCTGAGTCTCAACACATTTCTCAGTAACTCAGGATCTCATGGACACTTCAAATTTATTTTCTCATCCTCTATCTGAATATGAATATGAACATGCAAACACGTTTATTCATATAGAAAGGCAGAAAAATGTGACAAGAACAATTTTACCTTTAGATATTATATTGGGCATTCAGGAATGTGCTAACATGCAATGAAGAATTTAAAATACATATAGCCTATTAACATTTGATGTGGCCTTTAGCAATTTGCTCAGCTTTGCTATTTCCGATGTTTCTTGTTTACCTTGACGAGTGTGAGTCTGCAGAGATGAATCATATACCAAGAACGCAAATATATATTCAATTCCCGCTCACATGAATGTTCTGATGCTGAAACAGTCCTAACATGGTCTGTTCATACTCCCCAGAACACTACAACCATACAAAAAGGTGAGGCGCTTTTTCCATATTCTCAAGATTTCAATACAAATAAACGAATGCAAAAATGCAACATGTTACGACACAGAAATTTGTACACTGATGCGCCCATGACGAAAACAAATGTGGGGATGATTTATACTTTTTCATTTTTATTTATCTTGTAACTGATTTTCATGCTTTTTACGCAAAATACACGAAAAAAACAAAATGAGACAATGTTATATTGTATTTACATTTAGCTAGTTTTCCATTTGTTCATAATAAATTATAGAAACTTGGTTCTGTTTAAGAATATATTATCATGTATTGATAGGTAAATGCTACAGGATTGATGTGAGCATATGATAATAAAAAAAAATAATATTTAAATAAGGCAAAAACTCTTGCACACTTTAGATGAATCCATGTGATTGATGTTTGAATATTGATGCAAAGGATTTTATCCATTACACTTCATCAACTGATTTATGATATCAAACTGATTTGCGTTCCAACTCCTTATTGTGGTATATTAATGCATTCAGACATCCTAAGATCTTATGTTTTTAATGTATATTAAGGCACAGCCTCTATATCACTATAACTGTTCTGCGCAATTGTGCGTTACAGGAGACCAAGTTTAGGTATATCATTTAATAGATGAAATGTTGAAAATTCTGATTACAGAAGCAAACAATCCAGTGTAAGCTAATGTACTAACAAAACTAATGCATTACATGAATCAATGAACTATTTCATTTTCACACTGCAGAATTCCATAGGAGTTCTACACTACACAGTCAACCGTAATACACAGAGTATATGCAGAAATAAGTTACAGTGCACTTAGAGGGAAAATTCTTCTCGTCTTCAAACTATAAACTTAGTAATTAAAAACACAAGAGTACATTGAAAAAAATCACTCAAATATATATACTTTCTCTGCCTTCATTTAAAGACTGGAAAACTTTAAAGTTACACCGTTACTTACAGTTATGGCACCAGATTTTCCAGTGACCAATAAACAGGTAGGTTAAAGTGACATGGAAAATTTAGCTGAAAACCAGGTTGACTGTCTACGTAGCCGTCCACAGAATCAGCTCTTTTGTAAGTGTTGAAGGACATCAAACAAGCTTTAATTTACTTGCCTAATAAGCCCGTTCTGGATTTTGGGCCAGCGTTTCATTGCACCATCTAGTTAACATGATCTGCACCTTTTACGTCTCCCTAGCAGTGAATTGTAAATTTTATTTAGTGTACATGGCAGTTTCCAATAGAAGTATAATCACTGATTTAGATGTAATGACAATTTGAAGCACATGGATGAGAAAAGCTAGATGACAAATAGGGCCAGCAAATCTCATTATTACTATTATGTTTATACTTTAAAAGAATATGCTTTATATAGAGTTTATTATTTGCAAAACTTATTATGTTCCAAATCTGGGAGCATGCTGTTTCTATTTTCACTAAAGAACAATTGGTCTAAAGCTGTAGTATTTTATTAACTTGTTAGTTGCGACCCAAAACTGTTTTCTCATTTTGCAAATCTATTGAGTTACCAATTAATAAACTACTATTTCATGTGTTTAAGATCATTTTCAGACGCATCAAATTTTCTGTCAGAACAAAATTAAGTATAGCTTGCTTAATGTGTAGCTAGTTCTAAAGTGATTAGAAGAAAATAAATTATTCATATAAAGTTGAACCACTGGTCCTGAAGGTGACTTCCAACTTTGAGTTTCAGGCCGAAAAAGGTTAAGAAACTCTAGTGTAAATAAAGAGCAAATTAATCCTCTGATGCACGGCCCAGGGCTGGTTCACAGAAAACTGTGAATCGCCCATCATTTATCAAACATTCCTGTGTGGCTTTACACATGACAAAACTTTTTTATTTTTTTTTGTATATTACAGTTCCCAAGTTTCAGTTAATTATGGAATAATATTTAACAATTCCGCTGTTATCTGTGGAGAAGATGCTCTAAAAATATCACATGATTGTTTATTTGCAGATCTAAAGCATATATTTAATATATAATTGTTTTATTTGGAGAAAGATAATAATAGTTTTACAATTATGTACTCTGGTCATTGTCTGAGCATTACTTTTCTCTCAGGCTGGAGTGCATTATCAGACCCATCACAAATATGCTCTACCATAATGCTGACCCTATTGCTGTATAGATCTCCCCAATATTCTGCAGATCCCTTTTCAGTCTGTGAAAATACACTTGCTTACTATAAACTGAGTTAGGAAATGGTTGTTCTATGCCAGGCAGATAATAAATACAGTTCAGGGGGTCAAATTAAAACATTTGGGTAATAGTAAGCTACTTGAGCTTGTACATGCCAATCATCAGAACACATTCAAATAAAGTTTCGTTTTACAAACCACACGTATCTCTAAAAAAAAAACTTGACTGTGGTGCTACAAATATTACAGAGTGTTAAAGGTTAAAAATGCAAGATTTAGAAATACATTAAGCAGTGTCATTTACAGCCTGAATTGGACTCAGTAACATAACAATAGCATATGGACACATGAGCTCATCATGCACATTGACATACATGTGTATATATATATATATATATATATATATATATATACATGCACACACACTAGATGTTTTTCTTTTGAATTGTGTTAAGAATGTAGTAGGAGTTTCTATATAAGATCCCGGAGTGTTTCCAGTGAACCTTTTTCGCATCCACTAAGCATCTTGCTGACCATTGCTTTCTTTGCACATCTGTCCTTGTACACTGCATGGGGCATTTTGCCTTCACAACCTGTTCCCTCCTGATAAATTGGCTCAAATTCTACTTGGTCAATCACTTGACCAAAATGTTCACACTGATGGCTCTTACCTTTTCAGTGACAGGCCAGCAAGTGAGCCCTAGATGTCCACTACTACAGTGTGTTCTTTACCTCTGAAATATAGCCAATGGCAGTTAACATTATAAACATTGGTCCTGGTTTTGATCTCCCTTCTATCCTAGTGACCCTCCAGACCTTAGTGTACCCCCCTTTTCTTCTCGCGCTTTCTTCTCCGTTCATGTTTTGGATGGGTGGAGATGTAATAAGATGATCAAGGACTTTGGAAAATCATATTTTACCACAATGAAGGATCTCTTGTCTTTTAACCTTTGCTTGAGGTCACAAGGTAAAGGTGATATACAGGAGAACTGTCCTGAGTCGAGTAACACAAAGTTTCATTTCGGCCACCTATATACATGAAACCACTGAGGCACTGACTGACAGCCCTTAATTAACACGGTCCTGTATTTTTGAACCTTGAGAAATTTGCAATTCTGTCATTTGTCACTTAAAATTCAACTGAATCGGTGTTGCTATAACGCATAGAAATTACAAGTCATTTAACCCCATTTCATTAACCTGTACCACTAACACTGCAACCATAGAACAACATCTCCAAATCAAAATTCCCACCAAAACTAAACTCACAGTGCATTAAACAATTAGCTGTGCACAAAACAAACATGTATGTATAGCCAATGTTTTTCTGTGAGGCAGACTGCACTGTCAGCATTTCTAACCCCTGAACCTTCACTATCTGGAGCTGTTAATCATACCCTCTTACTAGGCTGCAGAATGATGTAATGGCCTTCTGTCCAGCATTATTCCCAGCGATGTCTGAGAGGAAAACATACAAATACTGACACCTAACAACCAAATACGCACAGAGCACACTCCAACGCAGGCAACAGTACTTGTTATCCATAATGTGGAGGAGGATAAGGGCTGCTTAAAAAAATATTATAATAGAAAAAATGTCAGTCCATAAAGGCAACATTACAATAGTGCTAAATGTGATTTCAGAATTATTATTCAGTTTATGTAAACTACTAAAGAATGGTTTAATACCCAAATCCATTTATGCTGTGAAACGTTTCACCTTCTGGTCCTGCGTATTCTGTGGCGTGCCCTAGAGCTGAGTGCCCAGACTGATGACTCCATGCCACTGACACAATGGAAGGGTTATCTGACAGTTACCTATTGTTTTGTGTATTAGTTTGTGGAGGCAGCGAGACTGGCAGTGAAGAGTGGCGTCTTCTATACTGGGTGATGGCACCAGCATATTAATGACCAGCATATTAATGACCTGCTAATGATCACACTCTGTGGCTCTTCTCTAGGATCAGCTAAGCGCGAAAAAAAGTTTTCAAACTTTTACTGGACAGAAATGATACAAAGTGAATGTATTGTGTTGATTTTGCCGCCATCCCTGGTCTAAGGTGCAGGTGGTATAATAACCGTAGGATACAGTAAGCAGTACATACCGCCCTCCACCTGATGTACTTGTCACAGCTATACAGTGTCACTTTGTACAATACCGGACAACTATGTGCTACACACACCTGTGATCTGCTCTTATCTAAGAACTATATCACTAGTAGCAATTCTTACAACCTGTATTTAACCCCCTAAGGCACACAGTGACCCCCCCTTCATCCCCAGCACATCTTGGTCACAACTTCAATAAACTGTATTATAAAGTACTTTAAAAAGTTAAGTAACAAACTGACACTTCTTTCCTAACTGTTCCATCACTGGTGTGTAATTGTCTGGTGTGTAATTGTCAAAGTTGACTGCAAGTGACAGATCTCTCAACACTGCTCACTAATAGCATCCGTCTGCCTAAAATATAATTTTCACAATATTTATTTATTTTTTTAAAATATTATTTGAACACAAATTAGATTATATGTAATCAGCTGACAAATATACAGTATATCTATGCGAGAAAAACAAACTAAACACAAATATATTATCTTGCTTGTGAACTTACCCAACAAGTGTAGAAATGGATCAGTAAAAGTATGTGGGCGACTGCAGTATCTTAGTTTGTTAAAGAGAAAAAAAAAAATGAAAGTGATGAAAGTTGCTGGTCCCACAGACCTGAGCTGGAAGGGGTGCTGGAGCAGGTACGTGTTAATGTCACAGTCCTATCTATGGCTGCAGCATGTACAGGGCAAACACTTCTCACTCTTCTCACAGGCTGCTTAGAGACTCCTCTCCGCTTCTTTCTGGAGTGGGGAGTGACTTTCCCCCTGCATCACTTACACACACAGGCGGATTTAAAGACACAGTGCCCTGTACTACAAAGGAACCACGTTGGACTGAGGGAAGATTACAATACGTTCTATTTAGAGCAGCATTACATCACCTCTGGGTGACGTCACGTGGGATTCCTGAACTTCTAAATCATTGCTGAGGGAGAGGGGGTGTGGCCGTGGGCCGGGAGACACGCCCTCTGGAGGCTGGTGGTTCTCACTCAGCTGTAGCTCAGCTGCTGGGGGCTGACTCACGCTGCCGGCCGGGCTGCTGCTGAAGGAGACCCTGGCTGGCGGCTACGGGAGGAGAGCTCCACGTTGTCACACTACCGGGATGGCTAATGCTGCTTGTAAACACTATCAGGCAGGCTGCTGTCAGGGTCTCCACCGACATCTCCACTCCGTGCTGGAGCTTCTTCTCTCCAGTGTAATCCCGGCTGGTTACTGTCACTGCTTCACAACTTTTAATAACACTGACCAATAAAAAGAAATGTGCTCATAAAGTTTCTTACACACCCCCTCCACCCAGTCTCCCCCGCCGGCCGGGCACAGGCAAGTATTGTGGCTCTCCATCTGAGGTGTTAGAATGCTGAGACTTGTAGTTCTACAACAGTCAGAGAGCCCAGTCCCAATGGGCATACTGCAACTAGTAGTTTATGTAAAAGATGAAGAGTCCTATTGGGAGAAAAGTGCTATATAAATAACTATTATTACTATTAACCGCTTAACTGCCATTGCATTTTGCTAACAGTCACATTCCATGCAATTGCGCTGCGACATCTGTCTCCCACTTTTGAATGAGGAAATCCATTCTGCACATGCTGCACATTAAGTCCGCGTGCTCCAGCCCCCAGGCAGTGATGCCGCGGTATGTGACCACTGACACCACTGCCGAAATCGTGCCCCAGAATGTTATTTCTATCACAACAGCTGTAGTTATGCCATACTACTTGCCGACATTCAGCTCCCTCCTTCCGGGAGGGGGCAGCCAGGCTTCTGCGGTGGGGAAGCGTTGCGTGGCATAAGGGGGGTGTGGTGGGGAGATGATGCAGTTTTGGGGGCACGCGATAGTGTCATTGTGTGAAGGAGTGGGCGGGGCCGCGATGACACGATTTAATGCGAATCGTGTCATCCCCTCCCCTGCTGCGGTGTGTGTGGGGATGAAAGGGAGTCTGGGGGGATGCAAAGGGGTAGTGGGCGGTCAGGAGATTCGCCTACTGTTCCGGGCGGCCAGAAGCGCCATTATATTTTTGGTGGTTTCCTGGCTGTCCTGGGAGAGTAGGCATGTATGAGTTATGCTTAGATTTATAGTTCCACAGCAGCTGGGAAAATGCTTATTTGTGTCATAGGCAAATGCAGGGGGGTTTTTGGTTGCCAGGAAACCCCCCTCCCCAAACCATGACCGCGATAGCAATTAGTATATAATACAATTTTACTAGGGCTGCATATTTTAAAGCTCTCCTCAGTATCACAAATGACATAATTAGTATCCTTTGGATTATTTTAGTATCACATAAATTTATTAAAGGGCAATTAGAGTAGTTTTCATGAAAACTACTCTGTGCCCTTTAATGCGCATATTTTTAGTAAGCAGATCGCATTTCCCATACTTTTAATGGGAAATGTGATCTGCCTGAGATTTACTAAAAATTAATTGGAAAACAACAAGTGGGAAAGCCATGTGATAATAATGCCACCTTCAGATGGCATTATCAGGGCTTTCCCCCTGGTCCCCCGACTCCTGCTCTGCTCTGACAGGTAGGGCAGAGCCAAAAGCCGTCCCCTGTCATCAACTGTGTGGTCTATATACTGTAGACCACAAGCTGATCACTGGAAAAAAAATTGTTTTAAAAAAACAAACACTTGATTCCAGGGACCCAGCTCTGGGGCTCCGGTCAGCTGGACTCTGGGCTCCTGCATTGTGACCCTGGTCAGCTTTTTGATAAATTCCTTAATTTGTGATAATTTCCTGTGATATTTTCTAGGTGGGTGGTGGTAAATAGGGCCCTAATACTGTGGGATAGTGTGTGTTATATACACTATACCATGCATAAGTAGACCAATGTGTACATATATGTCCAGGGCTGGTTTTAGGTTCTTCTGCTGCTCCCCCAGAATCCTGGAGCATCGATCACCGAGGTAAGTGTCAGTGAGCAGGGGTCGCGGGGGGAGGGGAAGTTGCGGTGGGGTTGATGAGTTGGTGGCTCATGCGCCGGCACCTTACTGTATTTTTAGCTAAAAAATACAGTGAGCTGACTGCTGAGAAGATTCACAGGGGCAGAGCTTTATCGCAAGCTTTGTCTCTTTTTTATAAATTCTTGTGATATTTCATAGGCAAAAAATATCATAGGCAAATTTCATAGGCAAAAAATTAAGTCCGCGTGCTCCAGCCCCCAGGCAGTGATGCCGCGGTATGTGACCACTGACACCACTGCCGAAATCGTGCCCCAGAATGTTATTTCTATCACAACAGCTGTAGTTATGCCATACTACTTGCCGACATTCAGCTCCCTCCTTCCGGGAGGGGGCAGCCAGGCTTCTGCGGTGGGGAAGCGTTGCGTGGCATAAGGGGGGCGTGGTGGGGAGATGATGCAGTTTTGGGGGCACGCGATCGTGTCATTGTGTGAAGGAGTGGGCGGGGCCGCGATGACACGATTTAATGCGAATCGTGTCATCCCCTCCCCTGCTGCGGTGTGTGTGGGGATGAAAGGGAGTCTGGGGGGATGCAAAGGGGTAGTGGGCGGTCAGGAGATTCGCCTACTGTTCCGGGCGGCCAGAAGCGCCATTATATTTTTGGTGGTTTCCTGGCTGTCCTGGGAGAGTAGGCATGTATGAGTTATGCTTAGATTTATAGTTCCACAGCAGCTGGGAAAATGCTTATTTGTGTCATAGGCAAATGCAGGGGGGTTTTTGGTTGCCAGGAAACCCCCCTCCCCCCCATGACCGCGATAGCAATTAGTATATAATACAATTTTACTAGGGCTGCATATTTTAAAGCTCTCCTCAGTATCACAAATGACATAATTAGTATCCTGTGGATTATTTTAGTATCACATAAATTTATTAAAGGGCAATTAGAGTAGTTTTCATGAAAACTACTCTGTGCCCTTTAATGCGCATATTTTTAGTAAGCAGATCGCATTTCCCATACTTTTAATGGGAAATGTGATCTGCCTGAGATTTACTAAAAATAAATTGGAAAACAACAAGTGGGAAAGCCATGTGATAATAATGCCACCTTCAGATGGCATTATCAGGGCTTTCCCCCTGGTCCCCCGACTCCTGCTCTGCTCTGACAGGTAGGGCAGAGCCGGGAGCCGTCCCCTGTCATCAACTGTGTGGTCTATATACTGTAGACCACAAGCTGATCACTGGAAAAAAAATTGTTTTAAAAAAACAAACACTTGATTCCAGGGACCCAGCTCTGGGGCTCCGGTCAGCTGGACTCTGGGCTCCTGCATTGTGACCCTGGTCAGCTTTTTGATAAATTCCTTAATTTGTGATAATTTCCTGTGATATTTTCTAGGTGGGTGATGGTAAATAGGGCCCTAATACTGTGGGATAGTGTGTGTTATATACACTATACCATGCATAAGTAGACCAATGTGTACATATATGTCCAGGGCTGGTTTTAGGTTCTTCTGCTGCTCCCCCAGAATCCTGGAGCATCGATCACCGAGGTAAGTGTCAGTGAGCAGGGGTCGCGGGGGGAGGGGAAGTTGCGGTGGGGTTGATGAGTTGGTGGCTCATGCGCCGGCACCTTACTGTATTTTTAGCTAAAAAATACAGTGAGCTGACTGCTGAGAAGATTCGCAGGGGCAGAGCTTTATCGCAAGCTTTGTGTCTTTTTTATAAATTCTTGTGATATTTCATAGGCAAAAAATATCACACTACAACCGCATTTGAAATGCAGATTGTAGTAAATAGGGCCCTAATACTGTAAAACATACACTATCCCATGCATAAGAAGACCAATTATTATTTTTACTAGTATGCTCGTGGCGAACATTTCACCAATTGGAACCCAGAACATACGTACGGAAAGTGCTTCACTAGATAATGGCTAGATCATATGTTAATACGACGGAATCAGGTAATAAAAGATTTATGTGAAACATAACCAGCTAAGCCACGCCCTTTTATGGGTTTTGGGGATTTTTTTATTGTACCATTTCGCCAGTTTGTAATTGCGATGATATATTTGGCCATGGATTCTGAAGCAAAATGGAATGTTTCCAGGGGGTATTGAAAGCTGAGCCCCTATTGATACAAATGATAATGCACTGTTACTCCACCTCACCGTCTCCTAGCCTCCCGCCAATCAGCGGCTGCCGGCAGCTCTCGTGGAAAGCAGAGGAAAGAAGCGTTGCTTTTAAGGCGCAAACCCGGTATTGATTGGCTGGGAGTTGCAATCCTGGAATCGATGTGTTGGAGAAAGTACAGCGAGGGAAGAGTGTCCCCTACAGTAGCAGCCTCACGTGTTGTGCCGCCCGCACTTGCTCCCTCATTATGTAATAGCTACATCACGAAGCCAGGCTGCCAATCAGGAGCCGAACTGGGCACAATGTAAACAGTATCCGCACATGACTAGGGTGCCGGGGCCATGTGAGAGCACAGACCACCAGTAGCGTGTGAGAAAAGCAGCCATCAATGGTCACCCCCGGGTCACTGTGCCAGCTCTGCGTTCTGGTAGTTTTGTCATACCAAAGCATTTATTATGGTTTTTGTCGATTTTTTTTCATCACATTTTATATAGGTTTATTCCAAATTCTGTAATTTATTGCTGATTGAAATCCATCGCAAAAGAATCACAATAATATCTAAATTAGTCTTTGAGATATTCGAATTCAAAGAGCGTTCCGGACAAAGGGACTAAGCAAATTATATATAAAGATTATTATCCTTTTTTTATATGGCACCACACCGGTTCTACAGCACCTCACAAAGTACATAAACAACTGAGCAAACAAGAAAATAGTGACTTACAGTACAAAAACAATGCAGGACAAGGACATCAGCAACCCAGTGTTAGGTACCCTTGTGGGGAGTTTGGAGTAGATGATCATATGAGTAAGGGAAGGAGAAGCATATGAGGAAAGAGGGCCCTGCTTGTGAGAGCTGACCAATGTGTACATATATGTCCAGGACTGTTACTAGGTTCTTCTGCTGCTCCCTTCAACTTGCCCCAATGCTCTGGAATCGTGGCAACATCTGAATTAAAACCAACTCGCTGGCCATGTATATGTCAGACTTACGACATACACTGCACTTTGTATCATGCATATTATATCTGGTTAAGTGCTAATTATGCCCTCTTCATGAACTGTCCACACTCACTCTAAAATCAAGTATTTGGACACCACTCTCTAGAAATCCTACGTTTGCCCCTGTATTTCCTAAATGTTATGCCATGTTAAGTATGGAATATAAGCAGAAAAAAAGTGTAGTTAAATTGAGACCCATGACTGGCTAAATGTTAGTTGCTACTGTTCATGTAGGTTGAAGAGACCTTTCCACTTTTAAAAGCATGCAACCAGGGGCTGGCTGACAACTTTTAGCCTGGGGGTCAAATGCATGCAGGTGTCCCTGGCAAGTATAGATGGCATCCTGCCATCCGAACCCCGCACACCTCTGTAAGCAGGTATGCGGGGCCTCGGCGGCCATATTGCATGTCAGAGATGGTTTCTGCTTTACGCCTATTAGTGAAATCACTTACCACTGACCCTCCCTTATACCTTCACTATATAAAAAAAGCAATGGTGCAAACTATATATTTTATTACATTGACCTTGTCCTGTGAATGTGCTGTATAATGGCACGGAGACACCTCCCCAGATGATATATGTATAATAGTAATAGTATTATGGTTACATGGGATCTCCTATATGAAGAAGGGGTTTGCCATAATGATGTATGTAATCTTACATCTGTGGCAGTGCCAGTTGCTTACTCATTGCCAGCATCCCCCCTCTCTGTGCACACAGCAGCAGCGTCAACTGTGCTATTATCAGAGCCTGGTGCAGAGAAATGAAGGCTGGTAGGAGGAGACTGTGCGGAGGGAACTGTCACCACAACTGCCCTAGGAACCTGCAGCAAATCCCAGTCACACACACCCATCTCCCTCATTACCGGCATCCTTGCATTGGTTCTGGATGCAGATGCGGAGTCATTCACTGAGGAGCGGTGGTAGTGCTTGGGAGAGAAATCCAGGGGCAGTCCCCAGTCTCGGGGATAAATGAGAGCGAGCCCAGCGGCATCATGTGACCGGGAGCGGAGGTCTCAGGCTGCTATTGGATGAGGAAATGTTGCCGGCCAAAGTGATTGGTTGGGGACGCAGGGAGACGTTAAAGATGTTATTGGCCGGCTGCAACACAGCGCATCCTGCATTTTTAAAAAGTAAGCCCCTGACTGCCTGTAGCGTGAACACTTAATACTGGCCGGCCAGCCATTCCGAATCCGTTTGAGCCAGGGAGCAATCTCTGCCTGCCCCCTGGCTTGTGCGGCCCCAAATGCCTAAAAGTATACCGCCCAGGGGGCAGTTGGCACCCCGCCCCTACATACAACTAAAATAATTCATGTTATGGGATCTATACATCAGCAATCAATTGGGGCAATTCTGCATTTCCCATATGATTGTGTAAAAAATCGGCACTGTACTGTATGAGGTTCACCAATTATCTATTCCGACCAAAAAGTGATTGGAATCGGTAAATCAGGTTGTCCACCATGTGAGACTTCATAGACCAATCAGTGCTGTAGATTGCTAGTGTATGGTACAGATGAACTATTTTGCAGAACGTTATTAGTAAAATGATGAGCCTTTCACGATTGGCAGATCCATTCTTTGGTGAAAATGATCTGTGAATCGATTCGCTGGTACATATCAGCAATTTATGGGTGAACATTGGTGGATTAGACAATCGTTTAATTGAGGAATGTTTTCATTACTGATGTATAGGCCCATTAGCCTGTTTAGGCTTTTGAAACGCTAAAGCGTTAATGATCAAGTTAGCAAAATGAAGAGGGCTACGGAGCAATGAGCAATATTCTGCTAAAGTGGATTAGATGTACTAAGCCTTGTGGCCCGTATACACGGGTCGATCAGACAATGATCAGATATCGTTGTCTGATTGACAAGCATGTGCTGGATGATCGTTATCGAACATCCAGCACATGCAGCATCCCCCAAACGACTTAACGAGGTCGCTATAGTAACCAGGCTAACCTGGTCGATATCGACCAGGTTGGCCTGCATGCAAGGGCGATGGTTGTTGAAAGGGGTTATATTCCGGTCGATATAAATGATCGTAGATAAACGATATCGTTAGCGTTTATATCGACAAGAATATCTGACCATGTGTACGCACCATTGGAGAGAGATAAAGTGGATGAAGATAGAAGGGTCTATTCATGTACAAAATGAAGGGGCTACCAGTAATTATCATTATGTAACCCCTATGACCAATAGATGTTATGTATATTAGCAATCCTAACAAGTAATGTAAATATATATATATATATATATACATATAAATATATACATATATATATGTATTTAGTATATCTGTGGGGATGGAAGGTTAATGATCACAAAGAGAATAAGTTGGGCACACTGTTTTTTACTCTATATCTCCCAGGAAATGTGATTGAGAGGTGGATTTATGTATTTTTGATGGTGTGGGCCACAGTCTGCTTGAGGGTTCTGGCTGCCTGGAACCAGACTGCGCACACGGACATTAGAGAATAGTGACGGTTGGGGAGAGGAGTTAGTTAGAGCGGGGGTGGTCGAGCAATGTCAGGTACCTGATAGAGAGACGGAGCCCGTTCTCTCTAGAGTGGAGGGGTCTGGTGGCAGACAGCGGGGAGCTATTACGAATGAGAAGAGGATGAGCCGACAGTGAGAGGAGGAGAGCTAAAGTTGCGACCTTTTAAAGCCAATATAGGGACAGAGAGCTGGAGTTAAGCCCAATACAGCACAAACAATATAGACAGAGTGAGATTGAAGGAGAGAGCAGGTGCACTGAGGAGAGACAGTGAGGAGAGACAGTGAGGAAAGAGAGTGCTTTATCCTATCATTGAGGAAGGTGTAGGGTCAGTCTGGCAGGAGCAGCAGCTGCTATACAGTACAGTGTGATAGAAGCAGGGGAGTCATGGACCCTGAGATATCCCACCAACACACCATAGGGCATAGTGGTGTCTGATTACAGCCAGAGGGCAGACCTGCGAGGGGGCTGGTGTACAGGAGCTGATCAGGAACAGGGTACTGACCAGAGCCAGCTTCCTGACTGAGACCTAAACCAAGGTGTGTATGTCATACCTCCTGGACCTGGACTTCCCTGGTAAGAGGCGGGGCTGCAGCGCAGATCAAATTTCAAATAGAGGAGTCACACCAACTGTCATTTCTCACACTGCCAAACATCACTGGCTGGGACTCACTGGCAGTTGGTGTGAGTCACCTATTTGAATTTTGGACTGTACTGCAGCCCCACCCCTGGAGCCACCACCAATCATAAATGACCAGGGAAGTCCAGGATCAGAGCATTGTGTCCCTCCTGGAGAGGGTTATGTTGGGAGGTATGGTATTTTCTTATGACAATTATCAACTCAGCACACCTCAGGACCCAGACTACCTATTAGCTAAACACCTGTATATATATACTTCAAGCCCATTAAGTGACATTCAAGCATATGACTAAGCATATTGCTATTCATTACTATTGCCAAATAAAGGAAGACCCTTCATACAAGTGACTGGTATAACCCCTTTCTTGCTGGAGACATTTTATAAGTAGTAGTCAAGAGGTGGCCACATTTAGCAATGTCCAAAACTTTCTAGCATTTCAGAATATTAACTCTGGCAATGTGAGGGAGAATCAGCTCTAATATAGAGTTATACAGAAAAATCCTTATCTGCACAGTGTGCCTGATTCAGACCCGGACGCTATATGCGGACGGTCGTTCAAAAAAAGGGGCCGGCTATTTAAATTGTGCGCTCGCTCATTGCGGTTTGTTGACGCCTCTATGTCTGAGCGAGAGAACGAAAAATGCGCTTGCTATTTTGTAAAGATGCCCCTTTGCCGTTCGCATCACATATCTTCTCCGGTATTTATTTGATTAATCGGGTACATCGAAAGGCATCTCAACTGCTCGCAGTGCTTGTGGTTGGTTTTTCCTACAGCAATCACTGCGAGCAGTTCAGGCTAAAAGACAACCAAGTGACGTGGTCGATGACTCTCCTTTACTAATTATGCACTCCCATTAAACGCCTTTTTTACCGTTAGGCACGCCTGCGATCGGATCTCCACTCCCCCGTTTTCAAGCACCTTCCCCTGTTACCACCCACAAACAGTACATTCTGTCAATCAAATTAGCAACCCCTCGCTGTTTTGTGAGCGCTCGATTTCCGACCGCAATGACTGGTTTGCGCATGCACATTACAACCCATACGCATGCGCAGTTGTTCGAACATCGCTCAGAGCGAAGGAGCGGCCTTACGAGCAGCTCTGAATCAGGCCCTCTGTCTCCCTGGGATTACCGCAATACTAATGTAGTGGAGTGGAATATGTATACTTGCATATGGCTACTTTATAAGAGCAATGTATTACACAAACACTGTAGTTACCACCAGTTACATGGTGCAGATGTTAGTACTATTATATTGGAAAGATGACACATTTTATAAGGAACATTCCTTTAATAAACAACCTAACAGGACCCAACATAAACCTAGGTTTGCAACTATCAAATGTGTACACCAACAAGTAAACTGGCCAAATATTACTTGTTAAGTGGTTATTCGTGTGGGGTATCAGTATATTATCTGAAATGTGTTTCGTGTATGTGAATTGTAATGTTATTGTCAATGATAGAGCTCTAAATTAACCTAAAGGAGTCAAGTTAGCACATTTTGATGTAACATGTTGTTTCTCACACTGTTAGAATGTTCCAAATAACCATTTATATATGTGGTAGAAAATAGCATAACATATTTCCTTCTAATCTATAAGGACAGTTACATTGGCTGAAAACCTGAAATTTAATATATAAATGTATGCCTTTAGGGATGAGCTAAATGTAACTCTCATTGCTGCTTTATCCTGCATAATAAAACTTGTGATTCTGTGACCACAGTTAATCAGATCTCAGGTATTTTATTTGTGTAATAGAAAACATAGGACAATGAGGGTAATTAGTTTCCCACAAATAAGACCTATACCCTAGGCTTAGGGGTTTTCCCAAGCAAGCCGCTTGGTGGAAGGTATACAAGAGAGGAAGCTTCGTTGGAGGCATCCACTACCGGAGGACCGGATTTAGTATGATTGACCGCCGGCTGCATGGCCAGCGGTTCAAATCCCAACAGCGGCATCCCGGCAGCAGTGAAAATCCCGATCGTCCCAAGCTAAGTATTTCCTACCCTATTCTACCCCCTAATGGAAGACGAAATTAGTATAGAAATGAGGAATGGTAAGATTGCTGGTTTTCTGCTGGGTTTTGTGTTGATGACAGCCTTGTTGCTGGGTTAATGTGTGTGTGTCAATTTGAGGGATTATCCTATGGGATTGTTAGAAGGAGGAGCTAGGTTTGATCTATTTAAAGGGCTGCTAGAACTCAGCTCAGTCTTTTGTAGTGGATCTTCTTAAAGCTGAGTATCTGTTGCTAGTTATTTTGCTCATCTGTGCATATCTTCTTTCTGGTGCTTGCTTTTCAGTTTTCCCTTCATTTAGTTACACATGTCACGGTCCCACCGCTCTGCTCCCCCACCCAGCCGGCTGGCTGATTTTGCCCACTCTACATGTGTCGCTCCCGCCCGCGTGCCAGACCCCATTCCCCAGTCTGCCCTCATCATGGCTTCTCCGGGTGGATCTACCATCCCCCCCGGTAGTCCCCCATCCGCTGGCTCTGCCTCCTTAGCCGCGTTTCCCCCCCGCAGGGCCTTCTCGTCACCAGCCGGGCTTCCCCCGCACCCCTCCCTGATTCACCTTCACATGCAAGCAGTCAGATGGCTGTACAGCCACCCCCTCCCATGGACGGCATCTCCGCGTCACCGCTGCACATTACCCCCGCCGCCATCACACCCACTCCGGCAGCAGGTTTGTTGGCCTCAACTATCTCTTCTCCACCGGCGCGTCTTCCCTTCCCACCTTTGGTTGTGGGGGTCGCTTTCGCGTGTCACCCGGCGGCTACTTCGACCTCTTCATCTTTCAGTCACATGACGGCACCTTCCGCCTGGCCTTATGCTGGCGCGGGTGCCAGCTTGTTTCCCCGTATACCTCATCCCCTGCCTCGCTGGGCACGGGTGGTCACGTCGGCCTGGCTCATACGACGGGTCCGGTGGCCATCTTACAGCCGGGGGCCATTTTGGGTATGAGCTCCCCCTATTTTGTTGGCACTGCCAGTCAGGTGCACAGCGGCATACCACCGCGCATAACAGCACACAATTGGCTCCCTGCTCAGAGTGGGGTTTCTCCATCAGAATAGCAACCCCAGTCCTCATTTCAGCCCCCTTGGCTCACATCAGCAGGTAGTCAGGCAGCTTCGAGCAGTACGCCAATGGCCCTTGCCATGGCCGGTCCTTCCTGGAGTCAAGCATCCTGGAGCTCAGGTGTAACTCCACCTGTGTTAACCTCCTATGCGGTAGCCCCTCCCACCTCCATGTATGCATTGCAATTTGCGGCATCTTCTATCTTATATCCTGTAGCTTTACAACAACATCAATTTTATTACCCCTATATGCCACCTTGGCAATGTTACCCCCCTGCCCCGGCCGCACCATCTTTTCAGCCACCGCTTCACTCTCCCATTCAACACACGGTGCCCTTGACCCCTGCTATGGATAGGCTCACTCAGCCATCTCCTATTTGGGCCCCACACTTTTCCCCTCCTGTGGTGGACCCGACACCCCCACCTGCAACTGCTACTTTGTCCACGTTGCCGGTGCCTCACCCGTCTCTTTCAGTTTTAGGTTCCGATAAGGTTAGCGGTCAAGTTGGAGTTGTGCCAGTAGTGCCTTCTTTGCCCGATCCGGTGCAAGACGATTTGACCCCGGTGACCGGGACAGTGGCAGCATCAAGGGAAAAAGCGGGCGAGGAGGTTCCAGGCCCATCCGGTTCCGGTGAGTATGAAACTGCAATGTCTTCTTCTGATTCTTCTTCTTCCTCCTCACACTCTTCTGGTTCCCCTGCACGCCCCCATAAGATTGCTAGAATGGTGGCGCGACATTTAGCTAAAAAGTCAAGTAACATTGCTAAGAAGGATGATGAGACAAGGGCTAAGACGCAGGAAGCAGGCGCAGACACAGGCCCTGGTTCAGAGCCGGACGCTCTGACAGAGCGCTCGCTCTGAATCAGGGCCGTCCTTCTTGATTTTTAGAGTGGCCTCCTGGCCGCTCGTATAGCTATGGGTGACCACCCACAGCTATAGCGTGCGGCCAGGAAGATGGTCGCGATGGTCAAGACCATCACGACCATCAGGCTTGTGACGAGACCCTTGTGGTAGGGTCTTGTTGCCGCAAGCCCTGGAGTGCTTTCGGCTCAAACAGAGCCGAAAGCACTCCCACTGACAAAACTTGTGATGTCAGTGGGGCCGGCCCCTTTGGTGGGCGTGCTGAGGACAGCCACGCCCTCAGCACGCCCACCAAAGGGGGCGTCCTGTCACTCAACATCGACAGCATGCCCCCTTTGGTACGAGACCCGGAGCGACGGTTTGCCCGTCGCTATCTGGGTCTCTCACATGCGCATGATGGAGCCGGCTCCATCGTGCACATGCGCACTGGGCCACCATCGACCCGCTTGCGAGCACTCAGCGCTCGTGAGCGGATCTGAATCAGGCCCACAGTCCACTGTGCAAATACTGCGGTACTCCGTGGCTTGCGTAAAAGTGTTAGAGGCAAGATTCGTAGAGGAAAATTTGTGGACCTTTTCTTGCTCACTGATGATATGAAAAGGGTTTCACACAGACGAAGAAGATGGGGGGCATTGGCGAGGATGCTTTTTGCAGCTTTAACACATGGTTGAAGGGCATGCTCATTTTCGCAACATGTTACTTGGAGACCAGGGCGGAAGAGCATGTAAACATTATAAGATATTTATTTTTGGTTCTTGACATGTGCGTCTGGTCTCGTAATTTGGTGTGGCGCGAATATGACTCACAATTTAGGAAGAAGCATGACGGTGCTCTCGTCATTCCGTTTGGGGTTAAAGACGTAGAGGTGTGGCTGGAAGTGTCTCAGCAGTGTCGGCCTCCCTTGGACGGGGTGCCTCCTCGTAAGATTTATACAACCAACAGACAAGGGGCGACAGGAGGGGGGAGAGGTAAATGTTTTGCCTATAATGACTCCAAGACTCCAAGTGTGCACTGGGTTCAGGCTGTTGTTTTCGCCACTCCTGTCATCTCTGCGGGAGGGAGCATCCGGCCAAGGACTGTCGACGTGGAACAGGAAGTGTTTTGCAGGACAGAGGCGAAGGACACAAGAGAATTGGTTAAAGCTAGTTCCCCAGTATGTTTGACTTCTCTTACTAGATGGTTAAGGTTATTTCCATGTAGAGAGGATGCTTTGTTTTTGTTAGAAGGCTTTTCAGTTGGTTTTCGTTTACGTATAATCGGGCCGCTGCTGATTAGGTCATCACAGAAGTTGCGCTCCGCCAGGGAATTTCCAAGTGAGTTGAAGGATAAAGTGAGTGCGGAGGTTTTGCTTGAGAGGATGGAGGGTCCCTTTCCCTGTCCTCCTTTGCATAACCTTTGTATATCCCCGGTGGGAGTGGTACCCAAGAAAGTTCCAGGTAAGTTCTGCTTGATACAACATCTCCCCCATCCTCAGGGCGGTTCAGTAAACGACGCCATATCTGAAAGTTATTGCAGGGTAGTATATCAATCTTTTGATGATACTTTAAGCTTAGTTTGCAGTTTTGCTCGTGGCGCGTTAATGGCGAAGCTAGACATAGAAGCTGCATTTCATTTGTTCGTTGCCAATGCATCCTGAGGCCATGCAATTCATGGGTTTTTGACTGGATTCATGTTACTTTGTAGATAAATGTTTGCCTATGGGTTGCGCGGTTTCCTGTTCCTATTTTGAGAAATTCAGCTCCTTTTTTCAATGGTGTCTTCATAGCACACTATCTGGATGATTTTCTCTTCATAGGTCCAGGAGAGAGCGAGGTTTGTTCAGATCTCCTTTTTTCTGCGCAGGCGTTGTTTAAAGTATTAGGAGTTCCCATTGCCCATGAGAAGGCGGAGGGTCCGGTGGCTTGTTTATCATATTTAGGAATCGAGATAGACACGGCGGCAGGTTGCTGTAGACTACCTCGTGATAAAGTTGAGAAATTGCTGGAACTTATTGCTGTTTGCTTAGCAGCAGACTCAGTTAGGTTACGCAGGGTTCAATCACTTCTAGGTTCCTTAAATTTTGCTTGTCGGATCATTCCCTTGGGTAGAGTGTTTTGCAGAAAATTGGAGAGGGCCACAGTCGGCGCGACTCGGTCGCATCAGCATGTCCGCCTGTCAGTGGAGATCAAGGAGGATCTTTGAAAATTGGAGAAGGTTCTTGTTACAATTCAATGGCGAACGTATTTGGCCATCACCTCCTTTGGCGAACAGCATACTGCAACTTTTTACTGATGCGGCCGGTTTTGGGGCTTTTTTCAATGGGGAATGGTTTGCTACTCCCTGGCCTCTTGATTGGCGCGAGGAAGGATTGACGAACAACTTGCTGTTGTTGGAACTGTTCCCAATTGTCGTAGCGGTGGAACTCTGGTCCGTGCGACTGAGTAACTGCCATGTAGTATTTTAATGTGACAATCTGGGTGTGGTTCACGCCATCAACAACCAACGTTCCTCCTCGCCTTTTGTGTTGCGTTTGCTTCTGCATTTAGTTTTGCGCTGCCTCGAGGGCAATATCAGATTCAGAGCTAGACATGCACCAGGTATATTTAATGAGATTGCTGATGCTTTGTATTGTTTTCAATTTGCTCACTTCCGAGTGCTTGTCTCGACGGCTTCTGACGTTGGTTTGGTGTGCCCCTCGTTTGTGTGGCAGATCATCAGACCGGTTTAGAAGGTTTGGCGTTACAATTGCTCGCCCCATCGACTTTCAAGGCTTACTCGGCCACTTGGCGGGATTGGTGCACTCATGGTGCACTCCTAGAGAAGGAGGGTAAGTCGTCGGATGAGTTGATCTCTTCCTTTGTTTGGAAAAGATATCAACAGGGTAGGTCCAAGGCTTCCATGGGGTCCGCGCTTGCGGGGATTTTTTTATTTTGCAGACTAAAGGGTCTTGACGACCCTACCAAGTCTTTTGTATTAGTGAAGGCTATGAAGGGTTGGGCTAAAGGGCTGCCCATTCATTCTGATTCCCGGCGACTGGTAGACTTGCAGATGTTGTCAGGTTTGTTAACAGTTATGGGGAGGGTAGCTTCCAATCATTTTGAGGCTTCTCTGTTTCGCCTTGCATTTGCAGCGGCATTTTTTGGAGCGTTCAGAGTTAGTGAGTTGGTAGCTTCCAGGAAAACGTCCAATTCCTCTGGACTGTTGTTAAAGGATATAGTTTTTAGGGATTCGGCTGTACTTTGCAAGCTTCGATTCTCTAAAACCGATCAAACCAGCAGGGGCAAGTGGGTTACGTTAAAGCAGCAGCAGGACGGGAATATTTGTCTGGTTCAATTAGCTTCAAATTACATGGAGTTATGCCCTTCTAGAGTAACACAATGGTTGCTGCATGCAGACCACACACCCCTCACTAAGTACCAATTTGCAGCAATATTTAAGAAAGGCTTACTAGAGTTAGGAGTAAATCCTATGGAATATGGTACCCATTCATTCCGCATTGGGGCTGCTACTTGCACTGCTTTAGCAGGGGCATCAGCGGAGTCTATTCAGCAAGTAGGGCGCTGGAAGTTGGCTGCTTTCAAGAAATATGTGCGTTGCAACAAGGTATAGATCCGCTTCTTGTGTCAACCCGAAAACGTTGCTTACCCACCAATTGTTCAACGACTAGCGTTGATCAATTGGGGGTGTGAAGGGATTTTTTAATTTTTCCTCCCATTAGCCATGATCTGGCCCAATTTAGTTCACGGGTAGGTTTTTTGGGTTTTCTTCTTCACTCAGGTTCCAGTTTCCCCACATATATGCATCCCTGCTAGTTAGTTGCTATGTGTTGGTAAAGTTGTGTTTTTAGAGTTGGGTATGGTGTGGTTCTCACGGTTAAAGTTTTTTCTTTTTCCACAGAATTGGGAAATGAAGATGGGCCAGTGTGGCTTGTGGGCCACTCATGTCTTTTGGGTGAAAAAACATGTTTTGCCCCAGAGTCAGGCCTTGTGGTGTTAGTGTTCGCTGGATTGGTGTGAGAGATTTGCGGGTTGAGTCAGTGTTGGCATTGCTTGTGTCATCAGTATAGAAATGGGGAATCCCAAAATTCTTGGTGTTGCATGTTGGAGGGAATGATGTGGGTCAATTGAAAGGGGTTGAGCTGATTGTGAGGCTTTGTGAAGTTTTGGATGAGATTCGTTTAAGATGGCCATCAGTTTGGATTGTATGGTCGGATATAATGCCTCCTTTGAAATGGAGGGGTGTGCGTAAGCATGGAGCGTTTGAGAGGACTCGGAAGAAGGTGAATGTGGCGGTTACAAGGCATGTTGAGTACATAGATGGAATGGCGATTAGGCATGTTTTTCTTGTGGGAGAGCTTGGGAAGTTTTTTCGGAAGGATGGAGTGCATCTGAACAATTTGGGTACAGCTTTGTTTGTGAAAGACTTGTTCTCGTTTTTAGGCTAGTTTTTGGTTTTAGGTGGTGGGCCAGTCTCTCTTAGGGCCTGGCTTTGGCAGGAGTACGCTGCAACTCAGTGGCATTAGGTAGCGTAAGACAACTTTGTGGGGGCACTGACCCTCGTTTTTGTCCTTCTCTGTGCGGGGGGACCCAGGTGCTGGCTGTATGGTAGCACCTCGGATTGGCCCTAGAGGGAAGTGAGACTCTCACATTGTTAATACGTCTAGAGGAGAGACGTTTAAGTCAGCCTCCGAGTATGATTCAGAGCCGGACGCTATTTGCGCTCGCTCGTTCAGGAAAAAGGGGTGGCTATTCAAATGAACCGTTCGCTCTTTGCGGTCTATTCATGCCTCTAGGTCTGAACGAGCGAACAAAACTTGCGGTCGTTTTTTGGAAAACTACACCCCCTGGCCGCTCGCATCCTACGTCATGTCCGCTATTTATTAGATTAATCGAGTACATCGACCAGCGTATGAACTGCTCGCTATTCTTGCGGTTGGTTTTTCCTACTGCAATCTTGCGAGCAGTTCTGACTATAAAATAACCCAGTGACGTGGTTAATGCATTAATTATGCACACCCATAAAACGCCCGTTTTGACCTTTAAGCACGCCTGCGTTCGGATCTCCACTCCCCGTTTTCAAGCACCTTCCCCTGTTACCACCCACATACGCCTCCTCCTGTCACTCAAGATAGCAGGCATTCGCTATTTAGCGAACAAACAATTTTCGGCCGCACTGACTGGTTCGCGCATGCGTATTACGATCTGTACGCATGCGCAGTTGTGCAAACATCGCTCGGAACGAACGAGCAGCCGCTTACAAGCGGCTCTGAATCAGGCCCTGAGCTTGCAGCGTCTTTTAACCACCCTGGTTAGGTTGATTGATTAATTTCGAAATAAATTTAATTTATAAATAAAAAGCCGTGACCTTTTTAGCCAAGCTCTGGTGTCCGTGTCTTTATTTATTTATATATTAGTTAAGTAAGCTATCAAGGTGTTAAGGTATATTGAAGCAGTAAACCAATGTAGATCTTACCCTTCCTTAGGGGTGCCTAACCCTAACCTCCCCCCCAAGGGCCTAACCCTAATCTCCCCTCTAAGTGCCTAAACCTAACCCCCCCTTCCCCACTGCCTAAACTTAAGTCCCCTGGGGGAGTGCCTATTCCTAACCTCCCCCCGGGGGTGCCTAACCCTAACCCTCCCTTCCCCTAGCCTAACCCTAAACTTCCGGGGGGGTGCCTACCCTAAGTCCCCCCCCGGGAACCCTAAACCTAACCTTTCCCCGCCCTGCGGCTGTCCGTACCTGGCGCACGGCTTACCCTCGATCGGAAAGCCGGGTGTCGGGCTCCCGATGTAGGTAAAATGACAGGCGTCGGGATTTTGAAGCCTGTCATTTAACCCCTTGCCGGGATTAGACAGTTGGGAAGCTGACGGTCGGGATTCCGTCCATCGGCTTCCCGACTGCTTCCACGGAGGACCATAGAAATCATCTGCTATAAGGTAACCCACTTCTAAGATAGAACAAAGTAAACAGGGTTACAACTATATATATATCAATTTTAAGCAATGCAGCTATTCTGCAGATAATGCTGACGTAGGAAGGGGCACCACCGCTGTAGCAGCGTCTGTATGGTAGTGCAGCAGCACATGGGGCATTGAGAGAGATGAGAGGCTGCTGCAGCAGTCTCCTCTCACCACACAATGTGCCTCTGCAGCTGCGCTGCTATACAGGTGCTGCCGCAGTGGTAATAGTCAGAGAGAAGACGTGTTCCCTGCTGGAGCCTGACTCTCCCTGAAATTGGGAGGAGTTCTCCATCATGTCCGCTGAGTACCTCCTTGACATGTCCCAGCCCTTTACTTATGGTGGTTTATGCGAACTGGTGATGGCTGGGCTAGTATTCGAGTTTGTCTTCGAGGTTTACCACACTTAGGACCTCATTCAGACTTGGTCGCAAGCGCTGAGTGCTCACAACCGGGTCGATGTTTTGGTCCTGTGCACGCGCTGCGGCCGCACTGCGCGTGCGCAAGACCCAGAGCGATAGAGAAACTCTCTTGCTTCGGAGCTCACTACAAAAGTTTTTTAGGCGGGGCGGGGGGGTGGCTACACAAACTGAGGCATTCCTGACGGAATGGGTGGGTGGTCGCACTGACATCAGCAGTGATGTCAGTGGGGAGTTTCCTGCTCGATCAGAGCAGGAAGCTCCCTGGGGCTTGCGGTTGCCGAGACCCAACCTTAGGGTTTCATCGCAAGCCCCGATGGTCGCAATGGTCTTGACCATCGCGACCATCAACCTGGTCGGTCGCTAAGCTGTGGGTGGTAACCCACAGCTTAGCTAGCGACCAGGAGGCCGCACTAAAAAAAAGAAGCGGCCGCCCTCATTCAGAACAAGCACTTGCTTCTTGCGACCGCCTCTGAATGAGGGCCTTAATCTTGATACTAGCTCGCTCCTTTAGGTATAAAATAAACTAAGCATATAAATTAAGTTAAGATGGTGTGAAGGAAATACTCCCACTGGCCCATGGCAATTATTAGTCCAGCGTTTATTTTGTTGGCAGGTCCGGTTACTGTATTTATTTGGTAATTATACATTTTACAAGATATAATAATAGAAATAGATGCACAAAAATCACCTTGAATGTTCATAGAATGGCATTTATTTTGAAAATAGGGATTATAACACTTAACAATATTCTCTTGTATCATGAAATCTTGAATCAACAATATATACATTTTTTTTTAATATAGGTCTAAAAAAATCTCTCAATGTAAAACCACTAGCTTGTCACTACAGAATCTAGTTTTCAAGAATTTCCTCAAGGGAGTAATTGGTTCTCAGTTTTCTATGAATTATAACTATTATCACATCTCACCCTTTTATAGTTTTGCACCACAATTATTCACAAACTACCTTTACTAACAAGCAATTTCATAATATACTTTAAGGGAAACGTGGTGGTACATTGGTTTGCATTGTTGTCTCAAACTCTTCTTATTCCTTCTTCATTCACCCAACCTCCTATCATAGTCCAAAAACATATGGGCAGATTACTTGATTTCTCACCAAATTGGCCATAGAATGCATTTGGGTGCCCGTGGTAGAGAGTTTAGGACCTGATTCAAATCCGCTCCCAAGCGCTATGCGCTCGCAAGCCGGTCGATGGCCGGGCAGTGCACACGCGCTGCAAGCGCACTGCGCGTGCGCGAGCCCCGGATCGAGTGAGAAATTCACTTGCTACGGGGCTCGCTACAAACGGGGCAGATATCGATGTTGATCGACAGCTCGCCCCATTTTGTAGGCGGGGAGGTGGCTGGTTAAACGGAGGCGTTCCTGAATTTGTGGGCGACCCTACTGACATCACCAGTGATGTCAGTAGTGAGCTTCCGGCTCTATTAGAGCCGGAAGCTCACTGGGGCTTGTGGCAGACGAGACCCTACCACAAGGGTCTCGTCGCAAGCCCGAAGGTCGCGACCATCGCGACCATCACCTTGCCACTCGCAAAAGCTGTGGGTGGTGACCCACAGCTTAGCAAGCGGCCAGGAGGCCGGGTTTTTTTTAAAAAACGGCCGCCCTGATTCTGAGAGAGCGCTCGCTTTTTGCGAGCGGCTCTGAATCAGGGCCTTACATTGCAAGCTCCAGGAGACCAAGGGCTGAAGTGAATGATTACAAAGGATCAGATTATAGTGGCTCTGTAATATGTATGTAGGTGTTATATAAATAATATTAATTAGATAATATATTTTAGTGTAAACGCACTATGCAGTGTTCCATCTCTACAAATGAATGAACTAACACTAACGAGCAAGGTTCTTAGGTTTTAATCATACTAAGCACTGGTACTTCACAGGCCATATACTGATGAGGAATATCGTGTTACATGTTCCAAGGGCATGCATGTATCCTCAATGGGTTTAGCTGCAGGTATTTACATTGTAAACCGAGTAACACTTTAGATTTTGTGACATTAATTACACTAACTGCTTTGTAACTACAAAGAAACTGGAATTCCTACTTTAAATTAATGGCCTTAGGAATCCACAAGAAAGTAGTCACTTTAAATGTTTTCCAAGGCAACCCTTGTGCCTAAGAGACATTGAAGTGACTTATGCGTAATTACTGTATTTTACCAATATGATTTTCCCCATGTTAGTCTAGATAATGAGGCCATAAACTGGTAATATTAGCCAGTGTTTTCTTTCATACTGACCAGACCTCGGCTTGCTCAACAGAGGTTCTGTATTTCTTTTATTTATGTGTGAGCTCTGTAAATTAATACAATTATTAATTAACCAACAAACGTCTGCTGAAAATGACAATTATTTTACATGTGTTACTTAATGGGAACCTGTATTCCACTTAGTAGAAGCAAAAAAAAAATTGTAAAAAACTGGCAGTGAAATAACTGTTAGAGCTGCCGCTTTGGGGAAAAAATATCAGCAATCCTTTGAAGGCGCCCTATAAGTGCTTATACTTGTGGGTATTTGAGGAAGAAAGTATGAGTTCTGGCCTAGACATCTAAACTCGGTCAGGGGGGGGGCGTGATCAGTGTGATCGCTCCCAGGCCGGTAACTAGGGTAGTGTGACCAGTGCCATGGCACAGGGCACCGCAGGGCGCGCTGTTTGGGCCTGTCAATTTTCCTGTTTATTAACCTTCTTACTCTTCTCTTCTTTTATCCCCAGCATCTCCTGGCCTCCCCTATCCCTCACCCGGCCCTTCCACATTGAGGCCATGGTCCTTTTTCAGCTGCACTATCTTATGTGGGGGGAGGAGGGGGGGCACCAATGCTCTCTCTCTTGCACAGGACACCAAAAAATCTAGTTACGGCTCTGATCGTTCCTCCCCACAGACAGAGGGGAGGAGACTGCTGCTGCGGCTCAGCGGCAGCAGTCTCCCGTCCAATATGTTGGTACCCAATTAGATTGTAGTCCTCCCACACTGCTTCTAGACCCCTGGTGTTTGTGCCCTGTGAGGTATGGTGGAAAATGGGTTGAATGTCAAAAGTTGCTGCTTGCTTGGGGCCTTCCTTCTAATCTGCTGCCTGTGCAGAAATTCTGTCTGTCTCCTTTCTTTCTATTTAAATGCCTTTGGTCTCCTCTTAAGTCTTAACTAAATATGTCCACCATGCTCTCTGTCACTTTCCTCTGCAGCAGATTGCCATGTGAGAAGAGAGGTGCTTCTGTAACTAAACAAGCAGACAATGACTACCAGCTTGACAGAATTGGCTCTTATGTGAATTGGCTGATTGATAGGGACAGGAATGTCACAACATTTCAAATACTCTAGTCCCAGATTTTTGAAGTTCATCATATTCATATCCCATTAAAATATTGTTCTAAGGATGGAGGATATACAGCTGTGTCCTCATATATCTAGCCACAATAAGCCACGCAGCACTATTTGCCTGGCCTGAGTGAGCCGCCAGGTCCTGTGCAACTCTTTAAGTGTCGGGCATCTTTTTTGCCAAAATGCATTTAAATCGCAATGTGACTAGGATGCACGAGCAGACTATGCAGATTAATTTGATATGCGACAATTGTATATCTGTGTGCACCTGAGTACATGTTTTTATGAGTAAGAAGAGCGGCAGCACTGAGCAGAACTGGATCTTATGGGTCATTAAAACTGAAGTCAGAGGTCTGGAATTGAAAATAGCTGAGACTTCAGCCATGAAGGTTGTGAGACTCTCTTGAGTGAGAATTATGCTGATCATTCTTTCCCAGGTCCCCCTCAACTGGAAAGAATGAGGTGGTTTGAAAGTCCATGTGCAACCCTGTTCACTAAGGTATCTCTCCACACCTTTAGTGTTAATGTTTGAGCAAATTTTCAGTTCTTTGGCTGCACCAACGTTAGTGTCTCTTTCAAAGCGGATGTGCTATACAGTGCCATGTATAGCAATGAAACGTCTGAGTGCACCTTTAAGGAGACTGGCTGCGACAGCTCTTATGACATCGTCTGCAGGATTGGGAACAGCAGATAAATAGTACCACTGTTTTGGATTGGTGGATTTCCTGTTCCGTAGCACCGATTGTTGACATGAACATGAAATTGTCTGGTCTCATTGCAAATGTAGCCTAACATTACTTTACTGTCTGTATAGAACTCTGGGCTCGATTCAGACCCGCTCGCTAGATGCATTTGCACGCAGCAAAAGTATGCAAATTCACGATCGCACGGCAAGGCATTAGCACGCTCACTATGTCTTGGCATGCGATCTCGGTGTGTATGCAGATGCCCACCAGCCTGCCTTTAGATGCCCACTTATGCACGTCATCTCCAGGATGTGTATGCAACCATCGTTAACATCGAGTACCATCGGAAGCGAACGTAGCACTTGTGGTTGACCATACCCTGCCACAAGCACTGCGAATGCTTCAGTGTGTAAAACAACCATGTGATGTGTACTATGACGCTGTATCTTAATTATGCACACTTCTGAAATGGCGTTAAGACGCTCAGGCATGCCTGCGATGGCACCACCACTCCCCCGTTGCCATCGACCATCCCGTTACCACCCACAAATGGCTTCTCCTGTCACTCATTCTAGCGAGGTGTCTATGCGCAGCGAGCGAACGCTTCCCGATTGCCTGGACTAGTTCGCACATGCGCACTGCGATGCGTACGCATGCACAGAATGCAAACATCGACAGGCTACTTGCGAACGCAGCCTAGCGAGCAGGTCTGAGTTAGACCCATTGTTTCTGCAAGCTCAATGGGCAATTCAGATGAAATGGGTTCAGCTAATTCAACAGCTAATACTGCAGCCCAAAGTTCCAGTCTGGGTATGGTGTGCTCTGGATGTGGCGCTAGCTTTGCCCATAACAAATCCAATGTAATATTGGACTACAGGAGAAGGGCTGTTCCCAAAGATGTGTACCCTTATGCAGTAATCAGCAATGTCTTTAGAAGGGTTAGTGTCTCTGAACCAAACAAATCTTAAAACATTCCTGTCAGCAGTGAAGGCAATAGTGTCCTTTCAGAAGCAGACGAGTGCTCCAAGAAGTTTGTTGTTAAGTGCTGGTCCTGTGAGAAGAACATAATTTAAGGAGATCCCTTTGAACTTGGCAATGGTATCAAACACAGCTCTAATCTGAAATGGTTCATTTGGGTTGTATATTCCAAACACTGGCAGGTACCAGCATTCCACTCTATCTTTAAGGATGGGAGCTGTCTTAGCATGACCATTCTCAACTATTTTGCCCATTAAAGAGAAATAATGATCTCTCTTCTCTGGTTTTCTGTGAAACTTACCATTAAATGAAGAGAAGCATTTAAGCAGGGCCGTAACTAGGGTGGTGCGACATGTTCCATGGCACAGGGCACAGCAGGGCAGGGGGCACTGTTCGGGCCTGTCAATTTTTTGTTTATATTCATTCTCACTTGCAGCTTCCTCTTCTTTTATACCCGACATCTCCCAGCCGCCCTTATCTTCTCCCTGGCTGACTCCCTCTCTATCTGGCCTCCTTCCCAAGCACCTTCTGTCACATCCTCTTTTATTTAAACACACAGCTATCTGCCCCACAATTTCTGATGGCAGCCCTGATCACAGCCACTGATTCCCATCCCAAGAGTTACCAGCACACATCGAGTACCCTTTCTAGTGAGTTCAGCTGCCGGTGCAGGGTACAGACACGGATCTCCTGCCGCTGATATATGCTGAATATACACTAAAAGTAGCATTCCTTTCTTCGTTGATCTACACTAACGGCACCAGGCTTGTGCACAGCTGCTCCAATGGACAAATCCTACTGAAGGTGCAGCTTCACCAGCACTCTCCTACACCTAGAGCTAGTGAGTTGTACTGCATAATTATTGTGTATTATCACTGCAGCCATTGGTTTCACACAGTATTTGGGAGCGGCACCTGGATAACAGTGGTACAAAGGGATCGGTACCCCTTCATCATCGTACAGGAGAAATAAGATTTTCCATGGCTCTTACCCATGAGACCACACCCCTTTTTTGGATGCAAAAATATGGGGGGGTGTCAATTCTCTTTCTGGCCCAGGGCACCAAAAAGTCTAGTTACAGCTCTGCATTTATGTACTTGTTCTCTGTTAGGTAGGCAACATCTGTGGATTCTAAAGAGAAGATGTACAACCCAGCTGTTTGCCTCATCTTTGGCTAGTCTGTTGTCCATTATTTCCAAGAATATTTTGTCCTTGATGGATATTGCCATTTGATTATCCTTCCTTGTTCTTTGGAAGACTGTGCACCCCAGATGATCTTGGTATGTGTAACAGGCATGGTTTTCCCTAGAAGAGCCTGTGACAGGACAGTGTGGCAGTTCCTTTATGAGGAAGTGATTGTGACATGGCTGGAAAAACAGGGTGACCATTTAATAAGTACAGTAAGCATGCTGCTAACAGATTTGTGTACATATCATAGACATAGATCTCCTATTATTATGACCATCCTAGGCCTAGTCATTGAGCTTAAGGTGCATTGTGTGGACCATTACTCTAACTTCTGGCTTTGTGGACTTGTAAGATATCTCTCCCAATGACGGACCTCGTGACCAATTTTGGATTACCATGGGTATGTGCGCTCTGGAATGCATGCAGTATCCAAAAAAAAATAAAAAACTGGTTGTGGGTTTTTTGTGGGCAAAATCCCATGGGGGAGAAAAATGCTGGGAGGAGGAGGGGGCTTATGGGAGATGTAGTTCCTGGTTGGGTTAGGGGTAGTGTAGGGGTGCAGTGTTAGCAGTGGTAGTGTAGTGTAGGTAGGTCAGTGTGGGGAGAGGATGCAGGGCTAGCGGCGGCAGTATATTACAATGTAGTACAATGTAGTAGTTTGTGAGGGGAGGGGGTGCATAATTAGTTATTAGGAGGGGGTGTCAAATGGGGTCCAGAGCAGGTGCAGTTCTTTTTTATCCTTAAAATATGGATTTTAGGAAAAATTGGATCTCCTCTGGAGGTGCTCAAAACCCCCCAAAAAGAAACACATTATATTGAATACCAAAAATCTTGCACCTGCCATAAAAACCCACTGATACTCTTTGGGCCTGATTCAGAGCCGTTCGCTATTTGTGGTCGCTCGTTTAAAAACAAGGGGTGGCTATTCAAATGATCCGTACGCACATTGCAGTCTGTTCACACCTCTAAGTCTGAACGAGCGAGCAAAACATACGCTCGTTTATTTGTTAAAAACGCCCCCTGGCCGCTCGCATCCTACGTCATGTCCGCTATTTATTAGATTAATCGAGTACATCGACCAGCGTATGAACTGCTCGCTATTCTTGTGGTTGGTGTTTGCTATAAAATAACCCAGTGACGTGGTCAATGACGCTGCTGTTTTAAATATGCACACCCATAAAACGCCCGTTTTGACCTTTAAGCACGCCTGCGTTCGGATCTCCACTCCCCATTTTCAAGCACCTTCCCCTGTTACCACCCACATACGCCTCATTCTGTCACTCAAAATAGCAGGCCCTCGCTATATTGCGTACCAACGATTTTCGGCCGCACTGACTGGTTCGCGCATGCGTACTAAAAACCGTACGCATGCGCAGATGTGCAAACATCGCTCGGAACGAGCGTACTGCCGCTAACGAGCGGCTCTGAATGAGGGCCTTTGTTAGTTAATCTACAGAATTTATCAATTCTTTTGAATAGTACACTTTACATAATCTCTGTTGAGCTATAGCACTCATTGAAGGTAGGATGTATAATGTATTGCATATTATTTATGTGATACATGCTGCTCCTTATCGCATCCATAGCATTGCTTATTAACGCCATATCCATGCATAATTACAAATAATTACGCTGTTCTCAAAATGAGGATTTCCGGGTTTATGACCCGGAAGTCCAACTGCACAAATGCAGCTGTCAGCCTGTACATGTGCAAGCCGCAGCGCGGGGGGTTGGGCGGAGAGAGATCTTTCAGATCCCTCTCAAGGGATTTCTGAAAAAAGAAGCCTATAGGCGTCTGTAGGCAATGCCATCTATAGATGGGGTTTTCACTGCGACATTACACCCCCACTAGTGGAGCCCAGTGCTGGTTCTGAAAATACAGGGGGGTACCTAACCCAAACCTCCACCTCCCCTAGCCTAACCCTAACCTCCCCCGTGATGGCTAAACCTAACCCTCCCTCCCTGCGGCTAAGACCTAACATGCCCGCTATACTTACAGTGCATCCAGAAAGTATTCACAACGCTGCACTTTTTCCACATTTTGTTATGTTACAGCCTCATTCCAAAATGGAATAAATAGATTTTTGTCCTCAAAATTCTACACACAATACTCCATAATGACAGCATGTAAAAAGTTTTCTTGCAATTTTTGCAAATTTAATAAAAAAAAACCCTAAGAAATCACATGTACATAAGTATTCACAACCTTTGCTCAATACTTTGTTGATGCACCTTTGGCCGCAATTACAGCCTCAAGTCTTTTTGAATATGATGCCACAAGCTTGGCACACCTATCTTTGAGCAGTTTCGCTCATTCCTCTTTGCAGCACCTCTCAAGCTCCATCATGTTGGATGGGAAGCACAGCCATTTTCAAATCTCTCCAGAGATGTTCAATAGAATTCAAGTCTGGGCTCTAGCTGGGCCACTCACGGACATTCACAGAGTTGTCCTGAAGCCACTCTTTTAATATCTTGGCTGTGTGCTTAGGGTCGTTGTCCTGCTGAAAGATGAACCGTCGCCCCAGTCTGAGGTCAAGAGCGCTATGGGGGAGGTTTTCATCCAGGATGTCTCTGTCCATTGCTGCATTCATCTTTCCCTCTATCCTGACTAGTCTCCCAGTTCCTGCCACTGAAAAACATCCCCACAGTATGATGCCACCACCATGCTTCACTGTAGGGATGGTATTGGCCTGGTGATGAGCGGTGCCTGGTTTCCTCCAAACATAATGCCTGGCATTCACGCCAAAGAGTTCAATCTTTGTCTCATCATGGTCTGAGAGTCCTTCAGGTGCATTTTGTCAAACTCCAGGCGGGCTGCCATGTGCTTTTTACTAAGGAGTGGCTTCGGTCTGGCCACTCTACTATACAGGCTTGATTGGTGGATTGCTGCAGAGATGGTTGTCCTTCTGGAAGGTTCACCTCTCTCCACAGAGGAATGCTGTAGCTCTGACAGAGTGTAACACCCTTATACACATAATGCCACACAGTGCACAATCAGCACTGGATCATTAAAAGCCCGATGCTGATTGCTCTTTTGGGTCGGGGGGGCACAGTTTTTTTATATGTTTTTTTTTACACGTTAAATTTTTTTTACACACAGATGCAGTCTTCACGAGCCTGCATCTGCCTCTGACACTGGCTAACTCTCCCGGGTCCTACTGCCCACCACCCGTCCCGCCTAGGCCGCTAACGGCCACATTGCCACCACCGCCTCCTGCTTTCTCCCCCGGGTCTCAGCCGCAGCTAATGCCTGCTACCTCCCCCCGGGTTCCAGCCACAGCAAACGCTGGCTCCCTTCCCCCCGGTCCCGGCCCCCGTTATCGCCCGCAGAGGACAGCCATCTTGGTGCACCCAAGTAAAGCCACAGTGAGTACACCTGCTGGAGGCTCCTACTGAGACTGCGCAAGGAATTGAAACTTCCTATCTCTATAATGGCGGATTTGTGAAGTAATAGTTTAAAAACTGTAACTTTGTTAACTACCTGAACCACAAAATGCCCTACCCTGGAACAATAGCTACCTAATAAAACAAACCCCAAGTCTAAATTCGCTCCCTACCCTGAGTTATGCCTTCCCAAAAATCCCCCATAGAGAACAGCAGAAAAGTGGTCCTAACTGAGGGCCTGATTCAGAGCCGCTCGTAAGCGGCCGCTCGTTCGCTCCGAGCGATGTTCGCGTATGGGTTGTAATACGCGTGCGCGAACCAGTCATTGCGGTCGGAAATTGTGTGCTCGCAAAATAGCAAATGTCTGCTAATTTGAGTGACAGAATGAGGCATTTGTGGGTGGTAACAGGGGAAGGTGCTTGAAAACGGGGAGTGGAGATCCGAACACAGGCGTGCCAAAAGGTCAAAACGGGCGTTTTAAGGATGTGCATAATTAACAAAGCAGCGTCATCGACCACGTCACATGGTTGTTTCTTAGCCTGAACTGGTCGCATGATTGCAGTAGGAAAACCCAACCACAAGCACTGCGAGCAGTTCAGATACCTTTCGATGTACTCGATTAATCAAATAAATAAAGGAGATGACGTAGGATGCGAGCGGCCAGGGGGCGTCTTTACAAAATAGTGAGCGCATATTTCGTTCGCTCGCTCAGACATAGAGGCGTCAACAGACCGCAAAGAGCGAGCGCTCAATTTAAATAGCCGGCCCCTTTTTCTAAACGAGCGAGCGCAAATAGCATCCGGCTCTGAATCAGGCACTGAGAGTGTTAGAAATAAATGACAGTTGGAACTTTAGATTGTTCCTAAATCCTTATTTTTCATTTTTTTTGCCCTGAAATTTGTCATGCAGCACTGAGCGACAGTTCTACCTGTCCATGCTAAATTTCAGCCCGGTTCTTCCTATAGCTTTTGAGGTGTAGCCCTTAAACACCATGGCCCCCCCTCCAGAATTCTCTATGGAGAAATCCATTCTTTTTCGATTCAGCCTTAATATAAGGGCACGACTGTTCTTTAATAAATATGTTCCATTGCCTACTCCCTCCATATCTTTCACTGTATCCTCACTATCTCTTACTTCCACAGTATTTCATATTTTTCATTGCCCTCTATTTTACTGATATTACCCTCTCATTGCCCCCTCCATAACTCTCTGATTGCCCCTGCATATATCTCTCATTGCCCCTTTGATATCTCTCTCACTGCCACTCCATAGCTCTATCATCAGTGGCGTAACTAGGGTATTTGGAGCCCAGGGCAAATCTAAAAATGGAGCTCCCCCTATGTGTGTGCGCCGAAAAATGGGCGTGGTCACAAGGGGCATGGTCACATAAAAATAGGGCATGTCAACATGACACACACCCCTTTCTTGTCACTTTGAACATTCCTTTCCATTCCATATGCACCTTAATGCAGTGCCCCTTATACAGTCAACCCTATGCAGTGCCCCCAGTAGTGGTCCCCTTATGCAGGCCCCCAGTAGTGACCCTTATACAGTTCCCCCAGTATGCAGTGTCCCCAGTAGTGGTCATTCTTATGCAGGCCCCAAGTCGTGCCCCTTATACAATAACCCCAGTAGTGGTCCCCCTTATGCAGCCCCCCAATAGTTCCCCTTATACAGTGCCCCCGATAGTGGTCCCCCTTATGCAGGCCCCCAGTAGTGCCCCTTATACAGTGCCCCCTGTAGTGGTCCCCCTTATGCAGGTCCCCAGTAGTGATCTCCCTTATGCAGTGCCCCATGTAGTGGTCCGCCCTATGCAGTGTCCCTTATACAGTGCCCCCTGTAGCGGTCCTCCCTATTCAGTGCCCCCAGAAGTGGTCTAATGCAGTGCCCTTTGTGCCCCCAGTAGTAAGCCCCTTATATAGTGCCCCCCAGTAGTAGTCCCCCCTATGCAGTGCCCTGGTAGTGGTCACCCCTATGCACTGCCCGTTATATAGTGCCCCAAGTAGTTGTCCCCCCATGCAGTGCCCCCAGTAGTGGTCCCCCAATGCAGTGACCTTTATATAGTGCCCCCGGTAGTAGTCCCCCCCTATGCAGTGCCCCCAGTAGTGGTCCCCCTGATGCAGTGCCCCCAGTAGTAGTCCCCCCAGTAGTGGTCCCCCTTCCAATGCAGTGTCCCCAGTAGTAGCCCCCCCAGTAGTAGTCCCTAGTAGAAGTCCTTCCTGATGCAGTGGACGCAGTAGTAGTTCCCCCAGTAGTGGTCCCCACCCGATGCAGTGCCCCCAGTAGTAGCTCCCCCAGTAGAGGTCCCCCCCTTGATGCAGAGCCCCCAGTAGTGCAGACAAACGAGTAAAAAAAACCCCACTTACCTGAATCCCCTCTCCGGCTCCTGCTCCTGCCACCGTCCGCACAGCAGTCCTCCCAGGCTGGCGCACTCTGCATTATGGGAAAGACATCATGACATCTCTCCCATCATCCACTGCAGGAGACGGAAGGTGAAGCTCATGATTGAGCTCCAGCCCGGCTGGCTGCTGCTGCACCCACTGCAAGAATGTGAGTCTGTCTGACTCTCATTGGCTGCTGAAACACACACATCGCCGCTGCCCTGGCGGCAATGTGTGTGTAACTGTGTAGTGCGACCACACTCACTGCAGTCTGCACTACACAGGCTAACTAGGACGGGCCGGTACCGTGGCAGGAGGTGTCCCCCCGCGCAGCTGGTCCCACGGCGCCCAGGGCACGAGACGCTATGGCCCTGCCCTAGTTATGTCACTGTCTATCATTGCCCCCTCCATATTTCTCTCATTGTCTCCTCCATATCTCTCTCATTGCCCTCTCTATAACTTTCTCATTGCCCCATCCATAACTCTCATTGCCCCATTCATATCTTACTCATTGCCTCCTTCATTTCTTTGTAATTTCTCTCTAATTAACACTCAATATCACACTCAGGGCCTTATTTATGAATGAGTTTTATCATTCACGATGAGTGATGAAACTCATTGCATATGATAAATGGTGCCCCAACCAATCAGCTTCCAACTGTCATTTTTCAAACAGATGACAGTTGGGAGCTGATTGGCTGGAGCACCATTTATCATACGCAACAAGTTTTATCACTCATTGTGAATGATAAAACTCGCTGATGAATGAGGCCCTCATTGTGCTCTTCATAGCTCTCTCACTGCCTCACCATATCTCTCATTGATCTATTTTTTATCTCTCTCTTTGCCCTCTCCACAGCTTTCTCACTGCCCTCTCCATTGTGCTCTCATTGCCGCTCTATCTCTCTCATTGCCCCATTCCTATCTCTCTCATTGCCCCATCTATATCTTACTCATTGCCACCTCCATATCTCTCTCATTGTCCCATCCATAGCTTTTTCATTGACCCTCCATATCATTCTAATTGCCCCATTCATAGCTCTCTCATTGCTCCATTCATATCTGTGTCTTTGCCCCTCCATAGTTCTCTCACTGTCCCTCCAGATCTCTCTCATTGCCCCATCTACAAGTCTCTCTTATTGCTCCATTCCTATCTCTCACATTGCCCCCTCACTATATATCTCTAGCTGCCCCATCATTTCTCTCTCATTGCCCTTTTCATATGTCTCTCATTGCCCCATCCACATTTCTCTCATTGCTGCATCCACATCACTCACAATGCCTCACCATATCTCTTTTATTGCACCATTCATAGCTCTATCACTGCCGCATCCATAGGCTCTCATTGTCCCTCCATATCTCTCTCATTGCCCCATTCCTATCCCTCTCATTGCCCCATCCATACCTTACTCATTGCCCCTCCAAATCTCTCTGATTACCCCTTCATATCTCTCTCATTGCCCCATTCATATCTCTCTCGTTGCCCCTTCATTACTCTCTCATTGTCTCCTCCATAGCTCTCTCATTGCCCCATCCATAGCTCTCTAATTACCCCATCCATAGCTCTCTCACTGCCTTGCCATATCTCTCTAATTGCCCAATCTTATCTCTCTCATTGTCTATAGCTCTCATTCACCCATCTATACTGTAGCTCGCTCATTGCCCCCTTCATTGCACTGTCATCGCCCCCTCCATATCTCTCATTGCTCCATCCATAGCTTTCATACTGCCCAAATCTCACTCTTTGCCCCTACATAACACTTTCTCAATTCATATCTCTTTCATTGCCCCAACCAAAGCCAAAGCCAGATTAAGGGGCTGAAAATGTTCAAGGACCTATACTGAGAAGGGGAGCACTTGTGACTGGTGTACTCTAAGGACAGAACTTAGGACAGTACTAGTCGAATGACGGCTCCACCGTGCAGGGGTGTTTCTAGAGAGGAGGTGGCCCATGTGCGGCCATTTTCCAGTCGTTTTTACAGCGCCAGACCTCCGCACCGACATGGGACTCTGGGGAGGTAAGTAATTCTATGGGTGCAGGGTGTGCGGTTCGGGGCCCCCCTGGACCCAGGGGCCCGTGTTCCCCACACACCCTAAACCCATTGTAGATACGCCCCTGCCACCATGGGATTTCACTATAGAAACTCCAGTGCTGAGCGTTCATTGGCTGAAAGAGGTGAGCCTTCTGCCTCAGTCAATGAGCGGTTTTCACCATTGACTTCAATGGTGAGAACCGCAAAGGTAACTTAAGCTTACTATCGCAGTTCTCATCATTGAAATCAATGGTGAGAACCGCTCATTGGCTGAGAGTCGGAAGGCTCGCCTCTCTCAGCCAATGAGCTCTCAGAACCGGGATTTCCATAGTGAAATCCTGCGGCTGAGCGATCATTCGGGAAGTACTGTAGCTCATTCAGACCCACTCGCTAGATGCATTCACTCACAGCCTGTGTATGCAAATCCAGCGCACGCCCAGCAAGGCAGGCGATCGCACAGCAAGGCATTAGCACGTCCACTATGTCTTGGCGTCCGATCACTTAGTGTTTGCAGACACCCACCAGCCATTCTTAAGACGCCCACTTGCGCACGTCATCTCCTGGAAGTGCTTGAAAACATTTGTACACCTTGCACCATCGGATGCAATCGCAGCGCTTGAGGTTGATTATACCCTGCCACAAGCACTGCGATCACTTCAGAGTGAAATCCCACCAAGTGACGTCTACTAGGACGCTGCCTTTTAATTATGCGTGCCTCTGAAATGGCGTTGAAACACTCAGGCATGCCTGAGTTTGTACCTCTAGTCCCCCATTTGCCAGTGGACTGACCCTGTCACCACCCACAAACAGCTTCTCCTGTCACTCATTCTGCTGAGCTGTCTATGAGCGAACACATTCTGATCTTTCACAGTCATTTGCATACACAAATTAAGGGGCTCACGTCCGAGAAGCAAGGCACCCCAAAAAAATTCCAGCCAAGGGCCATCCCCAGGGCATCACACGAAAAAGGGAAAAAGGTGATAGTGAAGTATAAAGAAAAGATGTGTAAAGATAAATCAATAAGTGTTAATGAAATGATAAAGAATTAAAATGACATAAATAATGTACAAACAAATAGAGAAGTGATAAAAGTATTCTATGTGAATTAAGTGGTGATGCCATGAGAAAGGCCAAGTCAGAACCCTCCCGGGGACCCCACTCCCAAATGCTCACCCCAAAATAATTATTGCTACATAATGGTAGCACCCACTCTGGGTCATATAATTACAATTGATGTACTGCATGATAACAGTACATATATAAGCTGAGAGCTAACTTACCTTGGAGGTACCCCCCAAAAAATCCACATGTCACTATAAGCATCAGCACCTCCTCCTAATGCTGACTGCCTTCATGCCTCTCCAAACTTGCCAAAAAAATGGTAGTTGCTCAGATCAGCTTAATTGCATAACACAGGTGCTTGTAAAGTGCGGGGTTTACACTGAACACAGAAAAAAAAGAGATTTGCCCCCCAGCACACTGCAGCAAAAACAATACTTAAATCCTACATAATAATAGCGATTCAGAGGTATTAGTAACACATTTGCAAATATATGAATAAGCACCAGGCCAATCGTCAAGGCTCCTCTATACTGGCGTCCCTAAAATTAAGGGGCTCGCGTCCGAGAAGCAAGGCACCCAAAAAAAATTCCAGCCAAGGGCCATCCCCAGGGCATCACACGAAAAAGGGAAAAAAGGTGATAGTGAAGTATAAAGAAAAGATGTGTAAAGATAAATCAAAAAGTGTTAATGAAATGATAAAGAATTAAAATTACATTAATAATGTACAAACAAATAGAGAAGTGATAAAAGTATTCTATGTGAATTAAGTGGTGATGCCATGAGAAAGGCACAGTCAGAACCCCCCCCCCCGGGGGCACCACTCCCAAACGCTCACCCCAAAATAATTATTGCTACATAATGGTAGCACCCACTCTGGGTCATAATTACAATTGATGTACTGCATGATAACAGTACATATATAAGCTGAGAGCTAACTTACCTTGGAGGTACCCCAAAAAACCTCCACATGGCACTATAAGCATCAGCACCTCCTCCTAATGCTGACTGCCTTCATGCCTCTCCAAACCCGGGGGGGTTCTGACTGGGCCTTTGTCATGGCATCACCATTTAATTCACATAGAATACTTTTATCACTTCTCTATTTGTTTGTACATTATTTATTTAATTTTAATTCTTTATCATTTCATTAACACTTATTGATTTATCTTTACACATCGTTTCTTTATACTTCACTATCACCGTTTTTCCCTTTTTCGTGTGATGCCCTGGGGATGGCCCTTGGCTGGAATTTTTTTGGGGTGCCTTGCTTCTCGGACGCGAGCCCCTTAATTTTAGAGATGCCAGTATAGAGGAGCCTTGACGATTGGCCTGGTGCTTATTCATATATTTGCAAATGTGTGTAACTAATACCTCTGAATCGCTATTATTATGTAGGATTTAAGTATTGTTTTTGCTGTAGTGTGCTGGGGGGCAAATCTCTTTTTTTTCTGTGTTCAGTGTAAACCCCGCCCTTTACAAGCACCTGTGTTATGCAATTAAGCTGATCTGAGCAACTACCATTTTTTTGGCAAGTTTGGAGAGGCATGAAGGCAGTCAGCATTAGGAGGAGGTGCTGATGCTTATAGTGCCATGTGGAGTTTTTTTGGGGTACCTTCAAGGTAAGTTAGCTCTCAGCTTATATATGTACTGTTATCATGCAGTACATCAATTGTAATTATATGACCCAGAGTGGGTGCTACCATTATGTAGCAATAATTATTTTAGGGTGAACATTTGGGAATGGGGCGCCCCGGGGGGGGGTTCTGACTGGGCCTTTCTCATGGCATCACCACTTAATTCACATAGAATACTTTTATCACTTCTCTATTTGTTTGTACATTATTTATGTCATTTTAATTCTTTATCATTTCATTAAGACTTATTGATTTATCTTTACACATCTTTTCTTTATACTTCACTATCACCTTTTTTCCCCTTTTTCTTGTGATGCCCTGGGGATGGCCCTTGGCTGGAATTTTTTTGGGGTGCCTTGCTTCTCGGACGTGAGCCCCTTAATTTTTGGGACGCCAGTATAGAGGAGCCTTGACGATTGGCCTGGTGCTTATTCATATATTTGCAAATGTGTGTAACTAATACCTCTGAATCGCTATTATTATGTAGGATTTAAGTATTGTTCTTGCTGCAGTGTGCTGGGGGGCAAATCTCTTTTTTTTTCTGTGTTCAGTGTAAACCCCGCCCTTTACAAGCACCTGTATTATGCAATTAAGCTGATCTGAGCAACTACCATTTTTTTGGCAAGTTTGGAGAGGCATGAAGGCAGTCAGCATTAGGAGGAGGTGCTGATGCTTATAGTGCCATGTGGAGGTTTTTTGGGGTACCTCCAAGGTAAGTTAGCTCTCAGCTTATATATGTACTGTTATCATGCAGTACATCAATTGTAATTATATGACCCAGAGTGGATGCTACCATTATGTAGCAATAATTATTTTGGGTTGAGCGTTTGGAAGTGGGGCCCCCGGGGGGGTTCTGACTGGGCCTTTCTCATGGCATCACCACTTAATTCACATAGAATACTTTTATCACTTCTCTATTTGTTTGTACATTATTTATGTCATTTTAATTCTTTATCATTTCATTAACACTTATTGAATTATCTTTACACATCTTTTCTTTATACTTCACTATCACCTTTTTTCCCTTTTTCGTGTGATGCCCTGGGGATGGCCCTTGGCTGGAATATTTTTGGGGTGCCTTGCGTCTCGGACGTGAGCCCCTTAATTTTAGGGACGCCAGTATAGAGGAGCCTTGACGATTGGCCTGGTGCTTATTCATATATTTGCAAATGTGTGTAACTAATACCTCTGAATCGCTATTATTATGTCGTATTTAAGTATTGTTTTTGCTGCAGTGTGCTTGGGGGCAAATCTCTTTTTTTTTTTCTTAATTTTTTTTAACACAGAAGCACAGATGGGTGTCACTGATCCCATCCGGGCTTCTGTGTCAATGACACACAGATGCATGTAGCACGGATCTCGCTGCATGCATCTGTGTCGACCATCGCATCGTTCATTGTTCATACACAAGGAACGATGTGTGCCAATTCGTGAAAGATAGGTCAATATCTTTCTGCAGGTCCAATTGATCAGCGATCATGATCAGCGACAGCGGGGCGCGCATCGACATCATTGTCATGCCCACACATGGCACTAGTATTTAAACAAATGGTCGTTCCAATCGATCGAAAATGGCAAAATCGTGCAAAAAATCGTAACGTGTGTGGGGACCTTAAGAAATAGCAAGTAATTGTACATCATGGTAAACCCATGCTGCACTGCAGGTGGGGCAGATGGAAAATGTGCAGGCAGATTTAGATTTGGGAGGGGCGTGTCAAAACTGAAATCTAAATTAAAATTGCAGTGTAAAAATAAAGCTGTCCATCATTTGTGGGCTACATACAAAAGCAGCCAGTATTTACCCCACATGGAAAAAAATTTACTATTTGTATTTGCACACCTTGCATTGCTACATGGTTTGTTTAGGTACATAGTGCCTGATTGAGCAAGGAATGCAGTTGCTAAAACACACGCAATCGGCTGATTGTTGCGTTCTGCGCATGCCTTTGCTTCGCAGTGCGCGTGTGCAAAATAGCTATTGTGATCAGGACTGCAGTGACCACGCAGACCCATCGCAGAGTGATTGACAGGAAGTGCCGTTTGAGGGTGGTGACGGGGGAGGGGGGGTAGTTGGACGAGCGCAGGCGTGCCAGTGCATTTCAATGCCGTTGCAGGGATGTGCATAAATTATCCACTGGGATGGCCTACGCATTCTGAGGCCTGATAGCGTGCATGGTTGTTAGCAATTTCTGAGTAAGGTCAGGGCTTGTGCAAGTGTGCATGAGGCTGCGATGGTTTTTGATTGTACCGATGGTTTTGCAGTCTTGCTAAACATTACGGACGTGTGGTAAGTAAAGTGGGCGTCCTTGTGTAGTGCTGCGGCAGCATAGTGATCGCAATGGATTATTACTATCGCAGTTGAACTGCGGGCGTAATCGCTATTGCATACGCAGTTGCGTACGGTAGTGGATAAGGCCCATTGTTAATTGAACTATCTTACTCTATTCCCAAATCTAAATCAGACCTATAATGTGTAAATTCAGCAGTACACAAGGTGCAATCTCAACATAAATATTCTCTGTAAGATAGCAGTGCTCATTGAAGGGTAACATAAGACTTCACCTATTGTCAAATGAAAACTTTTTAAATTAAAAATTGCCTGCAACACTATAGATTGAGTGTAGTGTACGACAAATGTTGACCTGGACTCTTTTGTATATACAGTATAATTAGTGTTCACTGGGCTAAAAGTTCACAGTTGTAAAGAAAAATGCAATTATAAGTAATCAATCAGGTTTTAATCTCAGGTATCAGATAACAAGAAAAAAAAAGCTAAAGGTGGCTGTGATATACTGTAACTGGACACTTGGGTTGCTTCACTACAAGTATCCTGCAAGTCAGAGGAAGATTGATTTGAATCTGATGTGCCTTCAGAATTTTCATCCTGCAATAATTTTATAGTTTGCTTGCAGAGTTTTTTTTTTTTTGTAGTGGTTTACTAAAGAGAGCTAAAGATCTGATATGAATGTTCCTAGATCAACCTTGTGATACAGCAAATTCCCTAATTTAATTAGCTGTGGGTCCAGATTACAGTACATATGTTAGAGGCTGGGGGCCTGTCGGGCAGCTCATACAGCACTGGGCATGCTCCAAGCATGACGAAAACAGGGGCTCGTGGGTACGGAATTTCCAGCGGGGACACGCCCCTTGTCAATAGGCCTCATGCCCTAATTTCAATCGAGTGCCTGCAAGTGCCCCTCCTCACCAGCATGAAAAGTTGAGAGGTGTGAGTATGTATTTGAATTACTGTATTAAGCCTCATAAGAAAACAAAATATAAGTCAGTGTGGGTTTATAGAAGTGGAGGTGCTGCCCATAGCAACCAATCAGTTTCTTGCAATTATCTTCTAGACAGTGCTAGATGAATGATATGTACAATCTGATTGATTGTTATAGGCAACAACTCGACTTTTATGAACCCGCTCTTTAGTAAATATACCCCTTAGTCTTTACTGGTTAATAAAGACTAAATAAGGAAAATACAATCTCATATGAATGATGGAATTGAATCTATCAATTATGCAACCCACTACTGAAGCTCAACCACCTTGTCACATCACTGAAGTTTTGTTGACCCAGGTCAGGAACCCTTGGGCTGGTCACTGTAGCAGTGATGTGCGGTGAGGCCAATGACTGGGGAGGCACTCTCGTACTACACGCTAAATAACAGCCCCCCTATCCCTTAATTTTTTTTTAAACAGCGTAGGGTTCCCCCTATTTAACAGTAACCAGCACCAGGCTGAACCAGCCAGGGGGATAATGCCATAGCAGGGTAGAGTCCCCCTGCCATTACATTAACAACCCCTAAACTAGCCAGCCCAGTGCTGGAATTCCTCGGAAAGTGGCGATCCTGAAATTTTTTTATTTAAAATTAAAATTGGGTCCCCCCTCCTGAGCAACAACCAGCACTGGGCTGAAAGCTTAGTTCTATGCACCGCACCCCTGGCAGCGGTGGGTGCAGGGGGTTCATGGTATGATAATATTGTTCTTTACAGGCAGCCTACAAGTCCCGCCACAAATGTCTACGTGCACTGACATTAGGGGCCCGCTGGTACCTGTGGTCCGCCTGTAAAGAAAATATTAAAACAAATACCAGACACTTGATTTTTTAATAAAAGTTTATTAAATGGCATCTTCACCTGTGGCGGCGGCTTTTAAACTCTTTTGCATGACTTTGCCTCCCCAGAGCTTCCGGTGTCTTCTATCTTTGGGAGTTCTTGCATGCTCCTTCTCCCCCAGCGGATGCCAGCGGCTGCCTACCAGAGGGGGCGGGGTGATGACGTGGTGAGCCGTGAATACGGCCATCTTGACTTTCAAAATGAACCTGAGGTGCCATATTTGAAAGTGGAACCGCTGCTGAACTTTGCAGAATGGCTGACAGGGACTGGATTCTTTCGGATCCAGGCCTGCCGCCATGCCAGCTGTCTTAACCAAGTTCCACTGGCGCTAAAGCCCGCACACCCACCATGTCCCCACCACATCCCCGACGCATATGCCCGCTACCCACCTAATGATGACAGCGGATCCAGTGATTGATTCGCTGTCCAATCACATCTGCCTGACAGGCGTGCTTTCATGTGGGCTGTCAATGAGGCACTTCTCATTATCTTTAGAGATAGAATAATGCAAAGCAGATATTTATAGAATCTGTGTTTTAAATATCTTCTTTGTAATATTTTAATCATTATAACAGTTGAGGCTCTGCCTTCCCTGATTGCACGTCCCTGATCTGTAGTAGGAGAGTGATTGAAGCTGATCAGTCGACCGCCCATGCCCAGCGGGACTCGTGGCTGCCTGGAAGATGATAGACGTTCAATGTATATGAACAACCATCATCTATAAATATATCTGCTAGGTGTGTACCAACTTTAACAAACAAGAAAAATAAAACCTACACTAACATTTAAGTACTCACAAACACATCCCAGACACACAGAGAAACCATGAAAAGACAAAAAAAATAAAAATAACAGCAGACAAAAAAGCACACACAACTTTAAATGGGATGGGTATGAAATACTGGCGGCTCAATAGCCTCCCCCCCCAGTGGTGCCTAACCCCCCCTCCCTGCAGCCTAACCCTAACATGCCCGTGGGGTGCTTTACCCTAATGTCCCCACGGAGTTGCCTAAACCTAACCCCCCCATTTCCGGAGACAGCGCGGGAGAGTGCGCTACTTACCTCCGTCCGGACGTTCGGCATTCCGTCATTCGGGATGCCATTGTCAGTATCTTGATGTCATTCGAAATAGTGGTGTCTGCATTTGGCCGGCAGTCGGGATTCCGGTGTCGGTATATCGAGTCGACGGTTGGTATTCTGTCCATCTGCATTTTATTTACATTTTAACTACATCCCCTTTCAACAATCACTAAAAAACTTACCAATCTTTATCAGGTTTGTGATGCTTACATTGCATGTGGTGTGTTTTGTACACTATGTAAATAAACGTGATTGGACATCCCCATGCATGCTGGTTTGGCATGGGTCCACTAGTTGTGATACATGGTCACATTAACCACTTGCCTGGCCTGGTCGTATCAGATGTGACCACACCAGGCTTGGCTTTCCCTGACATGGTCGCATCTGATGCGACCAGTCAGAAACGTCCACTAGTCGGCTGCTGAAAGATAATCTTTCAGCAACCGGCTATATCAGGGACCTGTTGGTTCCCCCTGCACCAGTGGCTCCCCTTCCACGTTGTCCCAATCACTGCTGGCCACAGTGATCGGGACCCAGCAGCACCCCCCTCCCGGCATGGCTGCAAGGGCAGCCATGACTTTCAGAAGCAGCAGCTGCGGCTCCTGTGGCCAGCAGTGATCAGGAAGCCAGCATCAGGCTGCAGTGCAGCCAATACCTGTATGGAGACAGCAGCCGAGGCTACTAGAAGCTGGCCGTGGCTACTGCAGTATCCAGCTGGCGCAACCTCCTGCTTCTGGCTGCTCCTATGCAGGCCCGCCGTGAACAGCGGTGGGCCCGGGTAAAGGGGGGCATGGCTTAATCGTGGGAGGCGTGGCCTCGCCCCTGTTGAGAAAAAAAAAACAAGTTTTGAGGGGGGCGCTCTGAGCCCCCTCAGCCCGGTGCATAACCAGTGGGGGGTGCGATCAGCTTGATCGCTACCCCCACAGGCATAGGAGACTGCTGTGGCTGCTTCATAGCAGCCGCGAGCAGTCTCCCAGTGCAGCCCAGCACACAGCAGCTGATAAATATAATCCGGTGTCCCCGGCACTATGTTGTTGATAGTACTTAACTGGTAAAAAGGTTGGCGCCTTCCATAGGGTGACGAACCCCAATATAAAGCACAGAAGGAATGGCAGCACTCAGTGTTGTAAATTGCGAATGATAATAAGGTTTAATCCATCCAACGTTTTGGGCCCATTACCGTCATCAGGGATACAAACTTTATAATGACAAACACACATTTATATATACACATAACAATGCAATCAAATTCCTTAGGTTCACTCACCTGAGACGCCGCCGCCCGCCGACCATCCTCCGTAACAAGTGCCTGTGATCCTAGGCGTCGCACTCCGGTGATGTCAGGCTGCCGCGACACCCCAGGTGGTGAACAAACCACGGTCATAATGATAACCATGGATACCTAATAACACACAAAAAAGTGAAAAAATTTTAAAAGCAAAAACAAAAGAACAACTTGCACATTATTATTTGAAAATACTCTATATGTTTAGTACTAACATGTCAATATTCTAATATCTTATAAAAAGGATAGCACCCTCTAAATTCCTTCCTACATGAGTCATGTTAACATTAGGATAATGCAGTGCAATATGAAAAATGTGTTCACCTAAACTGATAACTCTATATAATTTACTTTACAGAAAACATTGCAGTCCCATTTGTCTCGTTGAGACCTTTGGTCTAATGTTGGCCACTCCATGGTTTGTTACCAAGCAATGGTGAGCAACCGGTTGTTCGCTCGTGACTGTCTATATAGCTTCTCGGATGGCTGATCTGTGGAGAGCCATTCTCTCCTTAAATTGCCTTTCTGTCTTGCCCACGTAGTGTAACCCACATGGACAAGACAGAAGGTAAATAACAAATGTAGTACTGCAAGTGACCGATTGTCTAATCTGAATTTTCTTACCAGTCAAAGGGTGGGTAAAGCTGTCCCCAGGTATAACGGATCTACAAGTTATACATCCCAGGCATCTATGATATCCGTTCCTCTGTGTCAAGAAATGGCTTGGCTTTTGTTTTATTTTAAGTTTGCCAATATCCAATTTTACCAGTCTATCACTGAGATTCCACGTGTGTAACATGGCATTACCCTGAAATCCCGAAGACCGTGTAAATCCTGGTCTGTGTTGACTATGGGCCATAGTCTTTTTACTATTTTAGATGTATCTTTACTGTTGGTATTAAATTTATTGACCCACGGAACTACCACTTGTGATGTATCTGTTATTTAAATCCTGGTGTACAGGAAACAGTGTCGTATCTTAAAGATACAACTGATCTATTGTTGAAATTATGTGAAATAGATACCATACTACCTGATGCTCTCCTATGCAGCGCTGATGTCAACAGCTTATATACCTGCATCCCGCATAGTGATGGCATCAAAGCGGTCTCTTTATTGATAAATGATAACCCACTATACAAAGGCCCACCTGTTTCATTGTTTATAAAATTATTAGAATTGGTCCTAACCAGGAACTGCTTTGTCTATGACAATACATTTTTCCTCCAAAAAGCAGGCTGTGCAATGAGGTCTAATGTGGCCTCATCGTATGCTAACGCCTATATGGTGATGGTGGAAAGACAAGTGTTCCTTGATAGACCTAATGTGTACAAAAACCTTATACTATATTCCCGTTTTATAGATGATCCATTATTAATTTGGTCGGGGTCTGAAGATGACTTGAGATATCTATTTGAAGTGCATAATTTGACATGCGGTGGGATTCACATATACCATCAGTACAAACAGAGTACATTTTTTAGATGTGGCTATCTCTAACAATGAGGGCCACATAAGTACATTGTTGTTTGTTAAGAGTACAGATAGAAACACCATTCTTTATTGCAACAACTTCCATCCTTTACCATTAAGAAAAGATCTACCTTACTCACAATTTTTGAGAGTAAGACGTATCACTAGTGATCCTATAGATCTAATGGAACAAATGGATATAATGGTACAGAAGTTTGTAGCCAGAGGGTATCCATTGAGGGACCTTTTATACATAAAAAATAAAGTTTTGGCCATGCATAAGGAAAGAATATTTAGTTTGGTTTCGTAACCTTACAGATACATCACAAGTGGTAGTCCCATGGATCAATAAATTTAATACCAACAGGAAAGATACATCTAAAATAGGAAAAAGACTATGGCCCATAGTCAACACAGACCAGGATTTACCCGGTCTTCAGGATTCCAGGGTAATGCCATGTTACACACGTGGACGGAATCTCAGTGATAGACTGGTAAAATTGGATATTGGCAAACTTAAAATAAAACAAAAGCCAAGCCACTTCTTAACACAGAGGAACGGATAGATGCCTGGGATGTACAGTGCATCCAGAAAGTATTCACAGTGCATCACTTTTTCCACAATTAGATATGTTACAGCCTTATTCCAAAATGGAATAAATTCATTTTTGTCCTCAGAATTCTACACACAACACCCCATAATGACAACATGTAAAAAGTTTTTTTGTGATTTCTGCAAATTTAATAAAAAATAAAAAACTAAGAAATCACATGTAAATAAATATTCACAACCTTTGCTCAATACTTTGTTGATGCACCGTTGGCAGCAATTACAGCCTCAAGTTTTTTGAATATGATGCCACAAGCTTGGCACACCTATCTTCGGGCAGTTTCACCCATTCCTCTTTGCAGCATCTCTCAAGCTCCATTAGGTTGGATGGGAAGCGTCGGAGCACAGCCATTTTCAGATCTCTCCAAAGATGTTCAATTGGATTCAAGTCTGGGCTCTGGCTGGGCCACACAAGGACATTCACAGAGTTGTCCTGAAGCCACTCCTTTGATATCTTGGCTGTGTGCTTAGGGTCATTGTCCTTCTGAAAGATGAACCGTCGCCCCAGTCTGAGGTCAAGAGCGCTCTGGAGCAGGTTTTCATCTAGGATGTCTCTGTACATTGCTGCATTCATCTTTCCCTCTACCCTGACTAGTCTCCCAGGTCATGCCGCTAAAAAACATCTCCACAGCATGATGCTGCCACCACCATGCTTCACTTTAGGGATGGTATTAGCCTGGTGATGAGCGGGGCCTGGTTTCCTCCAAACATAACGCCTGGCATTCACACCAAAGAGTTCAATCTTTGTTTCATCATGGTCTGAGAGTCCTTCAGGTGCATTTTGGCAAACTCCAGGTGAGCTGTCATGTGCTGTTTACTAAGGAGTGGCTTCTGTCTGGCCACTCTACCATAAAGGGCTGATTGGTGGATTGCTGCAGAGATGTTTGTCCTTCTGGAAGTTTCTCCTCTCTCCACAGAGGAATGCTATAGGTCTGACAGAGTGACTATCGGGTTCTTGGTCACTTCCCTGACTATGGCCCTTCTTCCCCGTTTGCTTACTTTAGACGGCCAGCCATCTCTAGGAAGAGTCCTGGGGGTTCTGAACTTCTTCCATTTACGGATGATGGAGACCACTGTGCTCATTGGGACCTTCAAAGCAGCAGATATTTTTCTGTCCCTTCCCCAGATTTGTGCCTCGAGACAATCCTGTCTTGCAGGTCTACAGACAATTCCTTGGACTTCATGCTTGGTTCGTTCTCTGACATGCACTGTCAAGTGTGGGACCTTATATAGACACGTGTATACCTTTCAAAATCATGTCCAATCAACTGAACTTACCACAGGTGGACTCCAATTAAGCTGTAGGAACATCTCAATTTTGAGCTTCATGGCAAAGGCTGTGAATACTTATGTACATGTGATTTCTTAATGTTTTTTTTTTAAATTAAATTTGCAAAAATCTCAAAAAAACTTTTTACATGTTGTCATTATGGGGTATTGTGTGTAGAAATATGAGGACAAAAAGGAATTTATTCCATTTTGGAATAAGGCTGTAACATAACAAAATGTTAAATAAGTGACGTGCTGTGAATACTTTCTGAATGCACTGTATAACTTGTAGATCCGTTATACCTGGGGTCAGCTTTACCCACCCTTATACGGGGTAAGAAATTTCAGATTAGACAATCGATCACTTGCAGTACTACATTTGTTGTTCATCTTCTGTCTTGCCCATGTGGGTTACACTACGTGGGCAAGACAGAAAGGCAATTTAAGGAGCGAATGGCTCTCCACAGATCAGCCAACCGAGGAGCTATACAGACAGGCACGAGCGAACAACCGGTTGCTCGCCATTGCATGGTAGCAAAACATGGAGTGGCTGACATTAGATCTAGAATAATAGATCACATACCCCCGAACATTAGGGGTGGTAATCGACCTAAACAACTATTACAATTGAAATGTAGGTGGATTAGCAGGTTGGACACACTATCCACCAAAGGTCTCAATGAGACAAATGGGACTGCAATGTTTTCTGTAAAGTAAATTATATAGAGTTATCAGTTTAGGTGAACACATTTTTCATATTGCACTGCATTATCCTAATGTTAACATGACTCATGTAGGAAGGAATTTAGAGGGTGCTATCCTTTTTATAAGATATTAGAATATTGACATGTTAGTACTAAACATATAGAGTATTTTTCAAATAATAATGTACAAGTTGTTCCTTTGTTTTTAACATTTTTTTACTTTTTTGTGTGTTACTAGGTATCCATGGTTATCATTATGACTGTGTTTTGTTCACCACCTGGGGCGTCGCGGCAGCCTGACGTCACCGGCGTGCAACGCCTAGGATCACAGGTGTGTGTTGCGGAGGACAGTCGGCGGGTGGCGGCATCTCAGGTGAATGAACCTAAGGAATTGATTGCCTTGTTATGTATATATATATATATATATATATATATGTGTATATGTCATTATAAAGTTTGTATCCCTGATGACGGTCATGGGCCCGAAATGTTGGATGGATTAAACCTTATTATCATTCGCAATTTACAATGCTGAGTGCCGCCATTCCTTCTGTGCTTTTTATATATATATATATATATGTGTGTGTGTGTGTAATGCCTGTATGTATGTATATATATATATATATATATATATATATATATATGTATATGTGTGTGTGATTTGGGTACCTCCCTTCTATGCCACACGTAAATAAAAAATCAATGAATAACACATCTTTTTTTGTGAGTTCTGTCATTTTTCTTGTCAAACAGTACTCTTCACAATTGCTTGGAATAGTAAGTAATGTGTGTCTGCAGGTAGTGAAAACATGTAAAAACACAAATATACATAATCTAGTTTAGCATATCCACATATTGTGTCAATTACAAATAAAGTGACATATAAGCATTACATTTCCTCAAAATAAATAACAAGGGATATTCACATGAAGATTTAAAAACAATATTTAATCAAAGAATTCCAAATAAAAAAGTCCATTTCAGATCATAATTTGCTGCTCAAAAATGGTACATCCCAAATTGATGAGGGTGGCTTCCTATCAGATTATGGAGTAAAAGATGCACATAGAAACTGAGTAGGTGTTTCAACTCCCTGAGGAATCAGCTCCAAGTGGGCACCCCATCTTCTCCTGGCCTGGTCAGTACGCCAACCCTCCTTCTCCTTAGCCAATGCATTTCAATCAGTTCTTTAATCTTTATCAAGGCATGAGAGTGAGTCTCATCTTTCAGGGTATTTATACCTACTGAACTACTAATTCTAATTACTAGGAGGTGCCACCATCATTTACAAATCAATGTTTAATATACATACACATATAAATCTCATAAAAACCTCCTACTTAAATAATCATATCATAAAATCGCTATAAAAAGGAATAAAACATTAAAAAAAGAATAAAAAGAATAAAATTCGGAAAACCGGAAGTGTCCGGTATTTCCGATGTGCCCTAATTCATGTCCCCACCAGCACTAGATATACTAGTTCCATCTTAATACATATAACAGTGGCAGCGTGTTTTCGGTCCCAATCATGTGACAGGCACCTCTTATCGGATATCCTCCTGCGGCCATCTTTGAACAAGTTTGTAAATACTGTACATAATGGCACTTGGGCATCTATCTCCCTCTATTAAAATTTTTATGAGTCACATAATCGGCCACTGGCCGAAGACCGGAAGTGTCGCCATTTTTTAAGTGACTAACATTCAATAATAAAAAGCCTTCCACAGCCATCATTAAACATATTAATACATACTAAGCTACAGTATAAAGCATGGGCGTGTATCCCCTTGTAATAGAAAATGTGCGGGTCATGTGATTAGTACCCAGCCAAAACAGTAAATATCCCGGCGGCCATCTTTGAAGCGGTAAAGCTACAGGAACTTAATTCTATATTGAAATTGTTAACAATCTATGTGGGTATTAACAATAAAAATAATTAGGTTTGAATGAACTATAAAGTATAAAGTTAAACAATCTTATATTCTAACCAAAGATCCATCCACGGCCATCTTTGAAAAGATATTCCAGGTTGGCCCAATAAACATGTCTTCTTTTAATTGGTGAAGTTCTTCTCCAAGGTTGATAGAAAATTGTGTCTACTCAATATAAAATCCATTAATAATCCAATAGTGATAGAGGTTCATTGTCCAAAAGGTTGTTGCAAAGGTACCTTTTCTGGCAAACATAAATAACATAGATAAACACTCTATCCATCAAGATAATGGAAATACTAATTACATTATTTTATACTAATGCATAACATATTATACTTAAAAAGACATTCATCTTAAAACACTCTAGCAAATTTACTCAAAAAACCATTTACTCTCAAAGTCTTTGTTCAAGCCTTCTGGGACCAATGTCTTTAAGGAATAAATATATTCCATTTCCGTTTTTGCTAAATTTCTGTCTATATTATTATACCACCAACTACATTTACCCTGTTTCAGAGCTCCAAAATTCATTATTTTCTTACAATTTTTATTATGGACATCCTTGAAGTGAGCAGAAAGGACATGTGTTTCTAAACCATTTCTTATATTGCGTAGATGTTTCGCAAATCTTATTTTAAGGTTTCTAGAGGTTCTATAAAATTTTCCACAACAGCACCAGACAAAATAATTTACATTTCCTGAGGTGCAAGTTATGAACTCCTCTATTTTCTTAGAATGGCCAGTAATCATTACCTCTGTACATTTATTTGTTCCTTTGACATTTTTACACATGCAACATATACAGCATCTAAAAAAACTTTAGAGAGAATAGTAGTATTGTTTTTTTGGGGAGACAAAGTGCTTCTTACCAGATTATCTTTTATATTTTTAGCCTTTCTATAACAGGTATTCCCTACTTCATTTCCACACAAACAAAACATCATCAATGTATCTGGAACAGGATACTAGGTTCCCCCCAAACTGATCATCTTGCCAAAAATGTTGGGTCTCCCACATTCCCATAAACATGTTGGCATAGCTTGGGGCAAACCTGGTACCTATTGCTGTTCCCATTTTCTGTAAATAGAACTGGTCCTTGAAGTGGAAATAATTATGTAAAATAAAATGTATCACCTTCAGCAAAACATCACATAATTGTGATTCATAGTCACTATCTTCCAAGTAAGAGATTACTGCTTCTATTCCGATATCATGGTTTATTATCGTATATAGTGAATTTACATCCACTGTTACAATATAACAATACTCACTCCACTCTATATTCTTAAAAAAAAAATCAAAGCATCCCGTGTATCCTTAAGGTGGGATCTATTGTTTTTCTCTAGTGGCTGCAAGTGATAGTCTATGAATTCGGATACATTTACTGTAATTGAATTAACCTCCGAGTCTATTGGCTTCCTGGGGGGATTCTGAGCGTCTTTGTGGACTTTCGGTAGAATATATATAACCGGTATACTTGGGTCTTCAGGCACTAGGAACTTCCTTTCTGATTTTGTAATGGTTCCTTTTTCTACATAGGTAGTAACCATAGTGGAAAGATTAGCTAGAATTCTTTTGGTAGGGTCAACTCTTAATTTCTTATACACTTTATTATCATTGAGTTGTTTTAAGATTTCACCCTCATATTTATCTATGTTCATAATTACAACTCTCCCCCTCTCTTTTTCTGTAGGTTTGATTATCATAATTCAGTGTGCTGTGTGGTTGGAGAATGCCAGTTATCGCGCCTAACATGCCGTAGCAAGGATGTTAAAGCACGTTAACCGGCATTCTCTGACCAAAGTGCCGGGCACGCGGCTGTTAGCGCCGTGCTAAGCAGAAAAATAGCTGCGCGACCGGCACTTTGGTCGGATTTCTCCTCACATCCCCAGGGGGGTGCGAGTAGACATCCTTAGCGCGCCCAAACAGCGTGGTGTATTGAATAGCTATGGGAGCTCCCTCCTGTGGCTATTCAACATCGCATTGAATTGAATTCCCCCCTATAACTTAATTCTCAGACTGGTCTTTTGCAGCAAAAAAAACCTTTTAATGCATTTCCTCTTACTTCTTTTTTTTTCTGCTGTCTGTTATATGTATTTCTGATGCTACCACTTTTACCTCTATAGGTATGTGGTGCTACATATGATGTCCACGACCCTCCCCATGGTATAAAAAATAACTTTCATTTTCTAAAGGTTGGAACCGATTATTCGTCTGGGTGAGATGTTCTAGATTATGTATATTTTTGTTTTTACATATTTTCACTACCTGGAGACACATTATTTACTATTGCAAGCAATTGCGAAGAGTACTGTTTGACATGAAAAATAGCAGAACTCGCAAATAAGATAAGTGTTATTCATTGATTTTTTATTTATGTGGGGCACAGAAGGGAGGTACCCAAATCATTTTTGTATATTTGCAATGTTTGAAATTTACTGCTTGAGATATATATATATATATATATATATATAAAATGTCTGTATATATAACATATATATACTGTAAACACAGACCTGAACTCCCATATCCTAAATTCTGTTGTCCAAAATATTCAGAAAAACAGAATATTTTGTATTTGCTGTGACTTCATGGCGTGACCTGATGTTATGATGTCACTGTTTTACTGTCCAATTACTGCCAGCATTGCAGCCATTCTCTTACTGGCTACTTCTCCACAGTGCCGCCGGACTCCCCCAGCACCCCGCCGCCAAACCCACCCCACTATCGGACTACCCCGCTGGACCACCAAGTATTCTAAATACCAAAAAATGCTGAAATGCTCCTGGACCTGAGCATTTCAGATATGGGAGACTCGACTCAAATATATATATATATATATATATGTATGTGTATATGTATATATATATATATATATATAAAACAAATATATGAAAGAGGGCGCTATTATTTTAGTCTTTAGGTAATATTTGATCTCAAATAGATTATCTTTTTTCAATCATATGTATTGGAAAAGACAAAGTCTTGTGGAGGTGAATGCAATGAAGACCCACAGATCACGTAGTTTATCTTCAAGCTATATGTTCCACATTAGATTCTTTAGCTTGAAAGAGTAAATGTCCAAATGGAGACTTGTTCTCAAAATGCATTGAAGTAAACAAAGTTTTTTTTTATCCAGCGCTTTCCTCCTTTTGGAGTATTAACCTTCTCTAGAGAAATAAACCCTCACACCAAGGGAAGACACCCAAGGAATATAAAATAAAAATTCTGATGCGCATATGTATATCTATTTAAGATAACAATCTTTAAAACACTTGACAGTAAAAAACATGCAGCAAGGCTTAACACAATTCAGATTGGGGGTAAAGTGAGAAAAATTCTCCCACCTTAGAATTCTATAATCCACATCTGTGGGACCCCAAACAGGTGTGCCCAGTCTTTACCCAATGCGTTTCATCCTATATGGACTTCTTCAGGGGTAACAATGTACATTAGAAATAACACCTCACCAGGCAAACAAATAGGGATTCTCTGGAATCCAAATTTCTGTGATATCTTGCAAATATATACCAAATCGGAGTATAGATATCTGATGATGATTTTTGGGGAAATATGTATGAACCAAACAGATACCTGAACCTGTATGATCAGTCCCACAGCAGTGATCAGCACATCGTCCGTATAGGACAAAACGCGTTGGGTAAAGACTGGGCACACCTATTTGGGGTCCCACAGATGTGGATTATAGAATTCTAAGGTGGGAGAATTTTTCTCACTATACCCCCAATCTGAATTGTGTTAAGCCTTGCTGCATGTTTTTTACTGTCAAGTGTTTTAAAGATTGTTATCTTAAATAAATATACATATGCGCATCAGAATTTTTATTTATTATTGTTTGGGTGTCTTCCCTTAGTGTGAGGGTTTATTTTTCTAGAGAACGATAATACTCCAAAAGGAGGAACGCGCTGGATAAAAAAAGCTTTGTTTACTTCTATGCGTTTTGAGAACAAGTCTCCATTTGGACATTTACTCTTTCAAGCTAAAGAATCTAATGTGGAACATATAGCTTGAAGATAAACTACATGATCTGTGGGTTTTCATTGCATTCTCCGCCACAAGACTTTGCCTGTTCCAACACATATGATTGAAAAAAGATAATCTATTTGAGATCAAATATTACCTATAGACTAAAATAATAGCGCCCTCTTTCATATATTTGTTGTGTATTTTGTTTATCCTTCCAACATGGGATTTTTATGAGGGGAGCAGCTGTTAGTCATATACAGTAATTTATATTATAGTTACAATATTTAAAGTGCAAACTGTAGCCATTAGAATTGTAAATATATATATATATATATATATAGTGAACCAGAAAATCTGCAGTCATATTAAGGACATTGTGTAACCGGCTTTACACTATAACTTTGTATGCATTGTGCAAAAGCTGTTTATGGTACTGAGAGAAAAAAGTTACTTTGTTTATACTAAGGTGCTTGAGTTATAACAAATGCTGATTAGTATCTTCACCCGCTAGTGTGCTATCTAATTAAGTTCACTTGTTGACTAAACAAGAGCAAGACACACATATTACTGAGGTCTAATTAAGCACTGCAGTGCTGGAAGAGAAAAAGCCATTTTTTCCCCTGTGTTCTGTTTAACCCCTGCATTGCTGGAGAAAAAGCTGCAGTGTTTTCTTTTTCCGTGTTAAACGTGAAATACAATTGCTTAGCTGAAAGAGATATATTTATTTGTGTAAACTGGTTTGTCATTGCTCTTATATAAAAGCTGCTAAGTACTTACATACACCTCCTACTGTAAAAATGGAGAAAGTTTTTCACACCCTAGTAACTCAGGCTTGCCGATAATCTGGCTGCTTCTTTTGAGAGGAGGCATCCAGCTCGGTACAGCAGTGGGGGGGAAGGGGGGCGTGACACAATTTCAAGGGTGGGACAGGGGCATGCTCACACGATCGCATCATTGTGACCCTGCCCTCATTACGCAATGAGAAGATTACCAGCATTGTGTAGCCAGGGGCAGGGCCACGATAATGCGATTCATCATGAATCGCGTCATCAGCTCCCCCAAACCAGCCACTTAAACAGGGGGTGAGCAGACAACGGTGTGGGTATGTGGCAGGTTGGACCAGCCAGGAGGCTTGCCTGCTTTTCTGGGGGGTCGGAAGCGACAACCGATTTTTGGGATGCTCCTGACCATTTCGGGAGGGTAGGCAAGTATGTATTAACTTTGTTGGCCTCTCATCAAAAGACAGAGGAACAAATGTTGCAGCTGCTGACCCAGTCAGTGGGCACAACAGGTGCAGGGCTTCTGAAAAAATGGCTGCCTCTAATGACCCAGAGGCATATTTGCTGATATTTGAAAGGATGGCACATCACTTAAAGTGGCCAGCAGACACTTGAGCTGATAAACTTGCCCCCTCTCTCACTGGTGAGGCTCAGAAAGCCTATGCTGATTTCTCCTCTGCTGATACAGAGAAATATGAACTAGTCAAAAGTGCCATTCTGGCCAGGTCAATTCTTGCTCCTTCTGAGAAGCAGGTTGCAGAACTCACCAGACAGGGGAAGAGTTGGCTCCAGCCAGAAAACTGCACTGCAGCTCAGATTGTAGAGATGGTGGTTATTGACCAGTGTATATATGGTGGAATATACATCGCTGGGTCATGCACGCTGATCCTCAGAATTTAGAGGAATTAAATACAGTATTGGAGAAGTATGAGACCACAGGAAATATGACCAAAATGCCAGAAAAGAAACCAGGGAATGAGCAACCTGTTAAGATGGCACCCTATTGGCCTGTGACCCGGCTGTCATGCCTCCTCAAGGAAGCACAGCTGGAGATGTCAGGGTCATTTGCTATGTGTGCAGAGAGAAGGTCAAATAAGGCGGGACTGTCCCAGAAAAACAGAGCCTATGGAGTGTGGGGTTGCTAGTATGGGTGCTACATCCCCGCTTTTTGCATGATGGTACCCCTGGATTCCAGACCCCGGTTAATGTGGGAAACTGTGTTACCGAATGGCCAAGAACTCCGAGCTATTATAGACTCAGGGAGTGAGCTAACCCTGATCTCAAAGGCTGCACAGGCCAGTGGAAAAGGTGCCAGGGTTAGTTGAAGTACTTTGCATTCATGGATCCACAGAAAACTTTTCCAGGGTGCGAGTAAGCCTCACCATAAAGGGGCATGCTTATGAGGTGGTTGCCACAGTTGGTCCTAAGCTCCCCAATCCTATCATATTGGGATGCAATTTCCCAGGATTTGTTGAGCTCTTATAGGAATCACAAAGTCAATGCTAATGTACAGTCTCCAAGGCCCTACCTCAGAAAAGGGAGAAGAGTGGAAAAGCACGCCAGTGCTCTTTGGAGAGAGAACCTCTGTGCAATTAATGTCTGAGGAAAGAAATCCGCAACATTTTGCTTGGTTACGGCCATACAAAAATATTGAAGAGGTGTCATACCCAATACAGATGTTGCCATGGATGTGCTGGAAACCGCCAGACCTCGGGGTCCTGGGAGCCTCTCTAGTTCGTTTGACCCTACAGAAGTTCTGCTGGTGGGCTTGTTAGCAAAACAGTGAAAAGGAGCGGTAATTAGGATGTGTTTTCTTCCCTGGCAGGGCATTATGCCTTAATAGAGCACGGGATAAATACACCTGAAGGAGTGGGCATAAAGCAGCAACCGTATCGCATTCCTGAGACACGGCGACAAGCTTTCCTGCAAAAAGAAAGTCCGGTCCCTGTACTTCTCGCTAGACCGCTTGGATGTCGCACTGGCTCTTTGAGGGATACTTTGTCTGCGGGGTAGCGGAAAAGAGCAGAACCCGGTGTCCTCAAGAAATGAAGAATGGTTGCTCCTCTTGCAGAATGCACCATGTTCAGGGGTATGACGAAGACACACCTGGAAAGGTGGTTCAGAAGGCTGAATGGTCTCGGCAGCATTAGAGTGCCATAAACTGGAGGGTCCACAGACATTAGCACAAGGAGTGCTGAGACATTTACCTTTATGTTGTTTGCTTATTTTCATATATGTGCCTGTGTGTGTCCAGGCCTAACCTCACGTAAGCTAAGGTGCAGAGTCTGCTACCATTAAAAAGACACTGCTGTACCAAGTACCTGCCTGTCTGGAGTCCTCATTTCTATACCCCATTTTACAAAATATATATATATAGTGTAGAGGATATAGAGGTGCACTGATTATAATGTAGCACTCCAATATAAATATAATACAAAAATTAAATCTAAATAAATTACATGTGACACACTTCAAAAAAATAATTGAGTGGCAGCTCCAATATAGTGATAGAGTGTGGCACCCAAAATGATAATAAAGAAGTGAAAAAAGAAGCGCCTACTAGTGTTAAGAAAATTTAATTCAACACATAAATGGAAAACGAAAAAACTGGTGATAGATCCACTACTTATCTGAAACGATGTTCTTCAGTCATATGACCGTTAAGGAGAGCTATGAAAAAGAAAAAAAGGGAAAACAACATAGTGTGTACCTGTATATTACTTCATATAAGCAGTTTAGACCCTTTTAGGGATCATTTATTTCCCCAAAAAATGTTTTTTTTATGATATAGAAACACTTTCCAGGGTCGAAATTAATTTCACTTGTAAAACTCAAACTCAAATTTTCTCACCATCGAGTAAACTCGGAAGTACTTTTCATGAAAAAGATGCAGTTTGCAAATTTATTAAGATTTCAATCTCAGGTAAGATTAGTGCAAACTCGCAGAGAAATTGAAGTTTCAAACACTCACCCTCCTGAGCTGTGAGTTTGCCAGAAACATACACAGATCAGTGTGATTTGTGTATGTTTCTGCATGTGTAGTTAATATATAGTGATTTTATAAAAAAAAAATTACGTAGGGTGCCCCCCAAAATCCATAACCAGCCCCGGATTGGTCAGCCAGTCCTGGTTCCAAAAATGAAGGGGAATAAAATTAGTAGGGTTCCACCGTAATTTAGGAACTAGCACCTGGCTGTAGTGCCAGTGCTGGTTTTAAATATAGTGGGAAAGAAATTGCATAGGCCCTATATTTAAAACCAGCTCCGGACCCAAATCAACCGGGGTTTAATGCCACAGCCGGGAGACCCTATTACTGGGTCTCCATGGCAAAAGCATTCTCACCCCAAGGCAGTCAGGCCAAGCCAAAGATCTCAGGAGAGGTGGGGACCTCCCCAGAAAGGGGTTCCCCCTCTCCCAAAACCTCAGGCTTGGTCTGAAGCCCGGGGCTCTTCCCCGCATCTCTGAAGCTGTGGGTACGGGGGCAATAAAGTGTTAAATAGTAGAAAACTATTGCATTTTACAGTGGAACTACAAGTGCCAGCATGCCTGGCCCTTTGGCACTTGTGGAACTACAAGTGCCAGCAGGCGGCCAGCACCCGTACCCCCACTGTAAAATAAATAGTTAAAATACACACACACCATATCTAGTAAAACTTTAATACATACACCTAACCCACTAACACATACTTACCTAAACTAACAGGTTGGTCCTCTTCTCCCATGTAGATTCCACGGATGTACCTGGAAAAAAGATCCCATACTCACCTCCATCCTGGCGCCGCTCTCCGTAGCATCCACGTTCTTGGCAAAAAATATACCACTTTCTAGAGTGAGTGGGGTACACTGTCTTTATATTATGTATGTGTGGTCAAGTGATAGAAGACTATGGCTTTTTTCTATTATCCACTATCCCAGTACTAACTACACTGGGTGGAATTTATGCAATTTAATTAAGAACTTACTACAAAATTATTTTTATTTCTTCTTACATGCATATGAGAATACAAAAACAGTGAAAACCTTGAAGAATGAGAAGGGCAATTAATAACCAAGGGATGAATTGTACGAGGGTTGTTCAAAAAGTAATGCCTAAATGCTCACAACTCAAATTTTATTATAGATACAGATTTGAAAATTTGCAGTAAAATACTTTGAAGTCTTAGTAACAGAATGACTCTACTCAAAAAATTCACCATCTGCCCTCAAACATTTTCTCCGCCTCTCAACCCAAGCTGTGAATCCACTTTGGAAAAATTCCAATGGTTGGTGTTTGACCCAGGAATATATGGCGTTTTTAACAACCTCTATGTCTTCAAAATGTTGACCACGGTAACAGTTTTTGAGAGGGCCAAACAGATGAAAGTCAGAAGGGGACAAATCAGGACTGTAAGGTGGATGTGGCATTATTGCCCACCCCATTTTGGCAATGGCCGCAGATGTTGCCATCGAAGTGTGAGGTCTGGCATTGTCGTAGTGTAAGATTACATTTGACAGTCGAATTGTTGACCTTTTTTTGCAGATAGTTTCTTTCAACTTCTTAAGTGTAATAATGTATCGATCACTGTTGATTGATTGGTTTTGTTCCAAGTAATCGATGAGAATAACACCTCGGTAATCCCAGAAGAATGTGGCCATGACTTTGTTTACGGATCGCTGTGATATAGGACCTTATTCAGAGGCGGCCATATGGTCTACGACCGCACGGCCGCCTCGATGTTTTGCCAGTGCGCATGCGCACGAGGGAGCCGGCTCCCTCGTGCGCATGCGTGAGACCCGCTACGACCATCAGCGCCGGTCGTAGCGGGTCTCTTTCCAAAGGGGGCAAGTAGTCAATGTAGATTGACAGCTCGCCCCGTTTGAAAGGCGGGCCGGGGGGGTGGCACCCCAAACGGAGGCCTGCAGTTTGGGGGAGGCCCCACTGACATCACTAGTGATGTCAGTGGAGAGCTTCCAGCTCTGACAGAGCCAGAAGCTCTCCGGGGCTTACGACAAGTGAGACCCTACCCTAGGGTCTCGTCGTAAGCCCCGATGGTTGCGATGGTCTATGACTATCGCGACCATCACCCTAGCGGTTGTTAGAGCTGTGGGTGTAAACCCACAGCCTAACGACCGAAACAGAGGCGGCCGGTCAGGATGCAAGCGGCCGCCCAGTTTCTGAGCGACCGCTTGCATCCTCCGACCGCCTCTGAATGAGGCCCTTAATCTTTTTTGGCCTAGGTGAACTTAGGTGTTTCCATTGCTTTGATTGGGCCTTTGTTTCTGGGTCATAAAGGAATACACAGGTCTCATCTCCTGTAATGACATTTTACAAAAGCGTCTCAGGGTTGGCTTCAAAGTTGATCAAAAGGTCGTTGCACACTTCCACCCTCTGGGCCTTATGATCCCTGGTTAATTGCTTTGGAACTCATTTAGCACACACTTTACGATATCCCAAATCATTGATTAGTGTTTTTACAGTGCCATGGCTACATTCAAGTTCATCACTGACATCTCTGATGGTCACACAATGGTCTTTCTGAATCATGGCATCGACTTTGTGTCAGGTTTGTCGCACACGGACGATTCTCCCAATTGAAAATGCTTCATCCACCTTTGCTATAGTCAATTGTACGCTCACCATACACTTTTTTTAGTCTTCTGTGGATTTCTATAGCACTGCAGACTTCTTTTTCCAGAAATTCAATTACAGCTCTTTGTTTCATCTTGGATTCCATGGTATTTCTTGGACTCCCTAAACAAAACTACATATATAGTTAGCAGACATATTAAACTACAAACTGACAAAGTTTCAATAAATGTTGCATATTATTTCAGAGTTATGAGCATTTAGGCATTACTTTTTGAACAACCCTCGTATGAGACCTTGATGTTGTCATATGTGTTTATATTGTATATGCAAAGTTCTAATTTTTTTCTATATGATAAAGAGTGCCTTCTAATTGAGTCATTCCCACCTTCTTTTATTGGTTTATTGTTTGAAATGTGGTGACATTTTAGGGCATGGCACATGTGACGGTAGCTTTGCACCATCTTTGAGAATCTATCATTAATTATTTTTATTATTGATCCACTTGGGATCTGAAGTCCATAAGGTACAGCAAGAAGCGCCTGAGCTCAAGGAATTTAAAGATATCTTCGACTGCGATACCATTGGTAAACCCCCTGTCATTTACCACATGCAACTGTATGAGTGGATTATCCACACAGTCTATGCAATCTGTAACATCCTAATTGCCATGAAGGACAAAGTGCCTGCTGATTTAGACCACATGACATAGCTCGGGGCAAATGCCATGCTAAAGAAAGTGACACATTGGGTCTCAGCCATGGTAGCTGCAGTAAAATAAGATGGGTCAGTCCAAAAATGAGAATTCTTGCACCTCAACAAAACATGTTGAGGCCTTGACATCCATTGAGGATTGTCAAACAAGTTATTACTGACATGCATGAGGCAATGAGGCAAAAATCTTCAGAACCTTGGATGCTAAATGCAGATTTTGGCAGATAGGAAGGAGTTGGAAGTCACCTTCTTACTGATAAAGGGTTGAAGCCAGACCCTGAAAAATGGCAGGCATTCAGCAAATGCCATCCCCTGAGGACAAATTTGTTCTTTAGCGCTTCCTGGGAATGATGAACTACCTGTTAAAATGTCTTCCCAACTACAGACAACTGTATCACTAAGACAGCTACTAATTCATGATACAGTGGTGATTCCTGCAGATGCCTCACAATACGGTCTGAGTGTGTTTATGCCTCTAAATAAACAGGCTCATTGCCTTCTACTCCAGAGCGCTGACTGAGACTGAATCACATTACACACCGATTGAAAATGAACTTTTTAGCGCTAATGTTTGCCTATCATACAAGTTCCATGATTTCATATATAGGTGTCCTCTAACTATTGAAATTGACCTTCAGTTACTCACCATCGTTCTGAGGTAGCCTCTGCATAATTCTTTTAGCCGAATACAAAGAATAATACTCGAGTTACAGAGATATCACCTGGATGTCGTCTACAAGTGTGGCAAAGAATTGTTTGTGACTGATACTTTCACCTGGGCCTACTTACCTTACACTGAGTACCCACAAGTGGAGGAGGAATATGATGTAATGTCTGTGCAAATACTAACACCCAATTTCATGGATGAGCTACAACGTGAAACACTGGCAATGATCTGTGCCATTGGCTGTCTCAAATCATACTATTAGCATGGCCTCTATCCTCTAGAGATAACTCTCAGGATCTGCAGCCCTACATTGCCATGAGAGATTAGCTCAAGTTATCTGATGGAGTCTTTCTGAGAGGTAAAAGATTTGTAATACCATACACCCTGCAGAAGTACTATACAAAACAGTTTCACCATGGGCACCCAGGCCCTGAAATCACCAAGCACAGGGCCAGAGAATCGTTATATTGATCCACCATGTTCAGTGACATTGAGAAAGAAATCTCCATATGTGGTCCTTGCAATGTTCTCAAAGCACATTAGGCAAAGAAACCTCTGAACCTATGCAAAGTTCCTGACTTTCCCTGGTCTGTCACTGCTGCAGACATCTTTAAATGGAGAGAAAATTTACATTTAATTTTGGTGGACTCCTATTCCGGGTGGTTTGAGATCGCATACCTGCCCAATCTCACCAGTGCTATTGTCATTGCCAAACTCAAGAGACGCTTTGCTACACATGGCATCCCACAACGACTCATCATGGACAAAGCCATAAAATTCATGGGTTCAAAGAGTTTGCAAATACCTGAGACTTTAAACATGCTACCAACAGTCCCTACTATCCTCAATCCAAACGAATAGCAGAAAGAGCTGTCTGCTCAGCCAAACACCTGTTGGAAAAATGCAAATGTGATAAATGTGAAAACTTTGCAGCATTGCATAACTTAAGAAACACAACATGGAATGGTATACCATCCCCTACTAAGTGGATATTGTTGCGCCACAGCAGGACCTTGATTGCTGTTACAAAGCAACAAAAACAACAGTAAGTACAAACACAATTACAAACAATACTTACCTCAAAGTGGCTTTCCAACAAAATAAGTTATGACTGAGCAGCACATTGTCTCCTACATCTTGTTTCAGGTCCAGCCGTCTGGATGCAAACTCCTTGTGCATATGATAGACCTGTTATGGTCCCCCAAAAATCTACTTGTCCCAACAGTTATGATATAGTAGCCTAGGGTGCCACCTATGAGCGTAACCATCACCATCTGTTGAGTGTGCCTGAGGAAGTTCCTCCAGCACTCAATCCCACCATGGTTGACCAAGATTACATGTTCACACCTCACAGGAATCAAGATTTAAAGGACCCTTGACCGTACCTTCGGACTCAAGACTATCACTTAATCTGCCCGAATGCACAGGTGGGCTTCTTGAAAATCATCAACCATTCACACTTCCTATCATTACAAGGTCTGAACAGGTATCCAAGCCCAACCCCAATTTCCAGGACTATAGGGGAGACTTATCAAAGCTTGAAGCAAGATAAGATGAAGGGAAATAAAGTACCAACCCATCAGCTCCTGTCACTTTATAGGCTGTGTTTGAAACATGAGAGTTAGGAGCTGATTGTTTGGTAATTTATCTCGCTCCACTTTATCTCTCTCCAAGCTTTGATACATCTTCCCCAATGTAACTTACTGGTAATTCTTCTATGGCTCTCTCTCTCTCTCTTTTTCTGTATCCCACTTACCGCCATTCTAGGCATTTTCCATCATTTATATCTTGAGGAGAAGGATGAAAATGTATGACCTGCCAGAGCCTAGCAGGAAGTGAGGTCTTTTGGGCTATGCATTCTTCTAGGTTCCTCTTCTCTATGCTCAGTCTCACTCCTGAAAGTTGTCACTTCAGTCTTTCTACACCACATCTACATTTGGGAGCTAGACTCCCACTTAATAATTGAATTGCCCTGAATGTTTTGTTTTGTCTTCCTCAAGATCAACACCAGTGGTGGATCCTTACCTGTCTGGCCGGGGGGTCTGCAATGCACATTATCCCTCTCCTCCCTTGCCATCCCAGTGATTAACAGGTGATATCACTAGGAGTCGGGGCTTAAGTCTGGATCTGTTGCTAGGCTAGCGGACAGGTTGGCTATTAGGGGCTGCATTAGCTGCAGTCCCTATGAGCCAGATAGGGCAGCCGTTAGAGCAGAGGAGTGGCTTCCCATAGGAAGCCTTCTCTCTGCTATTGCAGTCCGGACTGGCAGTCACAGGGGGATCAGCAGGGTAGTGCTTCCAATGAGAAGTTACTACCACTGCTGCCAGCCTAGGCAGTCCCTGCAGGTGGGGGATTTTACTCGGGGGGCTGCAGTCCCACAGCCCCTAGGTAAAATCCACCACTGATCAACACCATTACAATTTTATAAAAGTTTACACTGGTGCCTTTTTTCCACCATATAAGCGATCTAATGAGTACATTTACTAAAGTGCAGTTTTACAAAAGAAGTGGTGTTGCCCATAGCAACCAATTAAATTCTAATTATTATTTTCTATAATGTACCAGATAAATAATAGCTATAATCTGATTGGTTGGTATGGGCAACACCATGTATTGTAAAATCACACTTTAATAAATTTACCCTAAACTATATAACATGATAAAAAATGTGCTTATTTAAATATACAGTAGTACACAATACACTGGCAGAGAACCATGGTGACTTCTGTTTTTTTGGTCATTTTCAAATTTAGTTACTTTAGCAATGTAAATATAAATTTTATTGCAGAAAAACAACAATGTCCATTTATCTACTATTCTTAATAGTATACACTTGTATGTGTGCTAATTTGTATATTTGTAAACCCTGCATTCGTATAAAAATTCTGCTTATTTAATGAAAAGGGGGTACACCAATATATTTCAGTAAATAAACAATGATGTATTTATTCTCACACAAACATTCCAATGGGAGTCGAACCTGCGAAAAATGCTATAAAATAAAAAAAATAAAAAAAGTGAAAACAAAATGTTGAGTTAACTATCTAAAAGTTTTAAGAGGTAATAATTGAACGTTTTTCTTCATGAAAATGTTGTGAAATAAAACACACCTGACTCCAGAGCGAAAGCTGAATAGCTCTATTACTTGTTCCATATTTAAGTGGGATCGTTTGTGAAAACACGTGTACATCTGGTCTGAAAAAATAAAACACAGCCACTTTGTAGGTTGCGTAACAGAATTTATGGGTTTTTGATTAGCACCATATCGGAAAATAAATCCCGTTTTACCTAAACTGTGCTCTGCAGTTTTGTAAGGTAACGTCCCAGAGACTGTCTTAAAATAGTAGTGTATTTTAGGGTTATTTAGTGGTAGTCAAAATAAGAGCAATTTTAATGGGCAGAATAACCCTTGAAGAATACAGGGACCCCCTTTAACTCTTTCCTTGCTGGGGATCTCACAGATATGTAGTTCTTGTGAGGTACCTGATAGATGATGTAGTCATAGTTGTTAGAAAAGGGGGAGCAAGGAGGCGGTTGGCCCCCCAAACATTTCTGAGGCACCAGTGTAGCGGCAGCCGCAGATGGTCAGGGGCTGTGCATTATAGCAATAGGTCGCACAACCCCTGCACTGCACAGAGGAGGGGGAGGTGTAATGTGCAGCCTTTAAGTTAAAAGACCGCACATTACACCTCATCATATGGGCAGTGCAGGGGCTGTGCAGTATATTGCTATATGAGAAAAAGTGAAGGTGTTAAAATAGTGATGGGGTATTAAAAAATGGGGAATTGAACATCATCTTGTGCTCAGTATTGAGTTCCCTTGTTTTTGATTCCCCAGCCCTGTTTTCATGCCAACCCTTTTTCTAGATCAATAGTTGCAGATGGTCTGAGACCATATATAAAGTATAACAGTAATCAGGGCCGGATCAAGGTCTGTGGGGGCCCATGGGCAACATACTTGGTGGGGCCCCTATCAATAAAATGATCGAAGCGATATTTTGTGGATGTTAACAAAAAGCATAATGAACAGTGTATGTATATGTATATATATATATATATATATATACACACAGCACATATACACACACATATACATATACACACACACACAAGACCAGGGCAAAGGACGGCACTCAGCAACACTCCACAACCAACAAATGAAAGCACAGCAATAGTTTGCTATAAGTCATATATTTTATTTATATATACATATATATACACAGTGCATGCATACAGTATATACACACACACACACAATTACCTACATTCATTCAGTATACACACATACACAATTACCTACCTGCATACAGTATACACACAATGACCTACATGCATACAGTACATACTTGCCGACAATCAGCTCCAGCCTTCCGGGAGGGAGCTGATTGTCGGCTAATAGCAGGGGGCGGGGCCGGCCATTGGGGGCGGAGCCGGAGGTGGGGGCGGCCATTTGGTGGTACACTGGGGGCGGGGACGCACGATCGCATCATCGTGACTCCGCCCCCTCTTCACAATGCTGCTATTTTCAGCATTGTGAAGCAGGGGGCGGGGCCCCGATGACGCGATTCTGCGCGAATCGCGTCACCGGACCCCCCGCTGCGGGGGTGTCAGTTTTTTTCAGGGGGGAGGTCGGGAGGGTCGCAAACGTCCGGGAGGCTTGCCTGCCTTTCCGGGGGCCGGGAGCGGCACCCGAAAATCGGGAGGCTCCCGGGTAATCGGGAGGGTAGGCAAGCCTGATACAGTATACACACACACAATTACCTACATGTATACAGTATGCACACACGCACACAATTACCTACATGCATACAGTATAAACACACACACAATTACCTGCATGCATACAGTATACACACACAAAATTACCTACATGCATACAGTATACACACACACACAATTACCTACATGCATACAGTATACACACAAACACACACACTATTACCTACATGCATACAGTATACACACACACACACACACACACATACACACACACAATTACCTACATACATAGAGTATACACACACAATTACCTACATGCAGACAGTATACACACACAAACAATTACCTACATGCATACAGTAAACAGTATACACACAATTACCTACATGCATTCAGTATACACACACACAATTACCTACATGCATACAGTATACACACACAATTACCTACATGCAGACAGTATACACACACACACACACACACAATTACCTACATGCAGACAGTATACACACACACAATTACCTACATGCATACAGTATACACACACACACACAATTACCTACATGCATACAGTATACAGTATACACACACACAATTACCCACATGCATACAGTATACACACACACCCACACACCCACAATTACCTACATGCAGACAGTATATACACACACACACACACACACATATGGGCAGTGCAGGGGCTGTGCAGTATATTGCTATATGAGAAAAAGTGAAGGTGTTAAAATAGTGATGGGGTATTAAAAAATGGGGAATTGAACATCATCTTGTGCTCAGTATTGAGTTCCCTTGTTTTTGATTCCCCAGCCCTGTTTTCATGCCAACCCTTTTTCTAGATCAATAGTTGCAGATGGTCTGAGACCATATATAAAGTATAACAGGAATCAGGGCCAGATCAAGGTCTGTGGGGGCCCATGGGCAACATACTTGGTGGGGCCCCTATCAATAAAATGATCGAAGCAATATTTTGTGGATGTTAACAAAAAGCATAATGAACTGTGTATGTATATGTATATATATATATATATATATATATATATATACACAGTACATATACACACACATATACATATACACACACACACAAGACCAGGGCAAAGGACGGCACTCAGCAACACTCCACAACCAACAAATTAAAGCACAGCAATAGTTTGCTATAAGTCATATATTTTATTTATATATACATATATATACACAGTGCATGCATACAGTATATACACACACACACACAATTACCTACATTCATTCAGTATACACACATACACAATTACCTACCTGCATACAGTATACACACAATGACCTACATGCATACAGTATACACACACACAATTACCTACATGTATACAGTATGCACACATGCACACAATTACCTACATGCATACAGTATAAACACACACACAATTACCTACATGCATACAGTATACACACACAAAATTACCTACATGCATACAGTATACACACACACACACAATTACCTACATGCATACAGTATACACACAAACACACACACTATTACCTACATGCATACAGTATACACACACACACACACACACACACACATACACACACACAATTACCTACATGCATACAGTATACACACACAATTACCTACATGCAGACAGTATACACACACAAACAATTACCTACATGTATACAGTAAACAGTATACACACAATTACCTACATGCATTCAGTATACACACACACAATTACCTACATGCATACAGTATACACACACAATTACCTACATGCAGACAGTATACACACACACACACACACACACAATTACCTACATGCAGACAGTATACACACACAATTACCTACATGCATACAGTATACACACACACACACACACACAATTACCTACATGCATACAGTATACAGTATACACACACACAATTACCCACATGCATACAGTATACACACACACCCACACACCCACAATTACCTACATGCAGACAGTATATACACACACACACACACACACACACACAATTACCTACATGCAGACAGTATACACACACACAATTACCTACATGCATACAGTATACACACACAATTACCTACATGCATACAGTATACAGTATACACACACACAATTACCTACATGCAGACAGTATATACACACACACACACACACACAATTACCTACATGCAGACAGTATACACACAATTACCTACATGTATACAGTATACACACACACAATTACCTACATGCATACAGTATACACACACACAATTACCTACATGCATACAGTATACAGTATACACACACACAATTACTTACATGCATACAGTATACACACACACAATTACCTACATGCATACAGTATACACACACAATTATCTACATGCATACAGTATACACACACACAATTACCTACATGCATACAGTATATACACACACACACACACACACACACACAATTACCTACATGCATACAGTATACACACACACAATTACCTACATGCATACATTATACACACACACACACACACACACAATTACCTACATGCATACAGTATACACACACACAATTACCTACATGCATACAGTATACACACACACAAATACCTACATGCATACAGTATACACACACACAATTACCTACATGCATACAGTATACACACACACAATTACCTACTTGTACATAGGCTCTCTCCTCTTCTGCTCCACGGCAGAGGCAGTGTAACATGACACCTTGGAGTCCCACTCAGCAGCTCTGCCTCACGCTGTCACACACTGCAGGCAGCCTGGCCCCTGGGTAGCTGCTTCCTTGCTTGCTTGGGCTCTGGTCCGATCAGGCACAGTCTCGCGAGATTTTGCATCCCAATCTCACGAGACTGTAATGAAGCTCCTCGGCGGCTGCTGAAAGGAAACAGCTGAGCTGCCGAGGAGTACCGCACCGGAGACAGCTGAATGCTGTAATCCGGTTTTCAATAGAAGCAGTGGCCGGAGGCAGGGGACAGTGGCCCTCATTCAGAGGTGGTCGGAGGATGCAAGCGGTCGCTCAGAAACTGGGCGGCCGCTTGCATCCTGACCGGCCGCCTCTGTTTCGGTCGTTAGGCTGTGGGTTTACACCCACAGCTCTAATGACTGCTAGGGTGATGGTCGCGATGGTCATAGACCATCGCGACCATCGGGGCTTACGACGAGACCCTAGGGTAGGGTCTCACTTGTCGTAAGCCCCGGAGAGCTTCTGGCTCTGTCAGAGCCGGAAGCTCTCCACTGACATCACTAGTGATGTCAGTGGGGCCTCCCCCAAACGGCAGGCGTTCCCATGGGAACGCCTCCGTTTGGGCTGCCACCCCCCCTGCCCGCCTTCCAAACGGGGCGAGCTGTCAATCAAGATCGACTGCTTGCCCCCTTTGGAAAGAGACCCGCTATGACCGGCGCTGTCGGTCGTAGCGGGTCTCACGCATGCGCACGAAGGAGCCGGCTCCCTCATGCGCATGCGCACTGAACAAACGTCGAGGCGGCCGTGCGGTCGTAGACCGTACGGCCGCCTCTGAATGAAGCCCAGTGTGTGGGCGCCCCTTATGTGTGGGAGACCCAGGACGACCGCACCTGTCGCCCTGCCTATAATCCGGCCCTGACAGGAATATAAACCAAACAGTCAGTGCAAATGGTGTTCAGTGCAAATTAGGTAACAAAGCTGGACGCAGACAAAGCAGAATAGTGGTCACAAGCAAGAGGTTGGTTCAGGCAGCAGACAAGTAAGTAGTCAAAATCACAAACTGAGATTAGAATACTGGATGAATAGGAACATTGGAGCCTAGGAACTACAAGCCTGTAAATGCTATAACTGGCAAGTACTTGTGCTAAGGCATGCTATTTAAAATAAAGCATCTCATAATAATGACAATCCAGCCCAGGATCAGCCTTAAGAAAACATATAAAGCATGTGACTGCATAGAACAAAAACATGAAGCCAGGGGGGGCGTGGCCTAACTACCAAACAGGGTGGACCTGCTTCCCTGCAGCTCTCCAGATTCTCCCCCTGCCTGGTCCCCCCGCTACCCTGCTGACACCCTATCCGGGCTCTGGGAGTGACTTACAGCTCTGGAGTCATTGAGGCCTACACCACCTTCAGAAGCACCGGCCTGGATCTTGGAGCTCTGCAGAGCGGCGCTGACGCAGTTCCCGCTGGACATCACCGCGACCTCCCTGCCTCCACCGCATCTTCACTGGCTGGCTGGGGACCCTGTAGAGGTGACATATACCCCTGGCGGACCCCTGGGGACATCCGCGGCCGGAGTCGCGAATCGCGGGCAGCCGCCATTTTGTGTGTGGGACACGCTGGGCTCCCTGCAGTCTCAGACCAGCCTGCCCTGGCTTTCTCCCTCCTGTCTTACCTGGTTCTATGCTGCCGGCTGCTCTGTGCAGGTTACTGGAGACCTGCCCTCTATTACTTAAAGTCTGGGCCCCCTCTCTTCTGCTAACCTCTCCCCTTGTGTGCTGGTCACCTTGGGCTGTTGCAGATTGCTGACAGCTGGTAGCCCCTGACGTTCCTGCACGCTGTGGAACATCCATTACCTCAACCCACTGTGAGTACCTACCTGTCTCCTGCCTCTCCAGCTATTCCTGGGACTTGTGGTGCCACAACTCTGTTTACATCACCCTGGGCTGATTGTGTGCCTCTGACCTGTACACTCCATCCTGTCAATTTTACCTAATTTGAACTTTCACCTTTGGGATCCCCGTCCTGCAGGCTACAATGTGTACTAACTGAAACCTCACACCCTTCCACCCCTAATAAATACACAGGGAGTTTTTTTTTATTTTTTTATTATTTTATTTATTTATTTATTTATTTTATTATTATTTTTTTTATATACCTACGTCCATAATTCCTAGAGGGAAGAAACCTTCTTCAGGTGACCGCACACAATACCTTACGAAACATAAGCACCTGCCTGACCCTAAGGAAGTCATACCGGATTTGGCTCCTGACCACTCTAACTCAGACTCAGAAGAAGACGACCTTTCTCCTATTACTTGTAGAGATTTCCTTATCCTGTTTAAAGAACTCAAAGATGTAAAAAAATCTGTTCAGGCCCTCCATACCATGCAAGGAGAAAACTCCGCTATTGGTTCTAGAACAGACCAACTGGAACGTAGAGTCGAGGAGGTGGTTACATCACAACAGTCTTATGATGCCGATCTCACACAGCTACGCCATGATGTTGCCCAGCTCCAAGACGGCCAAGAAGACCAAGATAACAGAGCCCGATGTAATAATTTACGCATCAGAGGTATTCCTGAAGATATTGAACTCCCCCATCTTGAGCTCTACCTCAAAAGCCTGTTTATGCAGTTATCTCCCTCTACCCCGGAAGATCACCTGCTCCTTGACCGAGCCCATCATGCACTCAAACCGCGCTCTCAATCTTCTTCTCAACCTCGAGATGTTATTCTACGTATGCATTACTTTACAGCCAAAGAGACTATATTGAGGGAGGCCCGCAAGCTCGCTTCGGTCACCTTCAGAGATGCAACTCTCCAGATTTTCCAGGATGTTTCCCCCTTGATCCTTGCTAAATGTAGAGATTTTAAACCTCTCACCAACCTGCTTCGTAGCCACAACATAAGATACCGTTGGGGCTACCCGTTCCGCATTTTAATATGGCATCAGAACCAGATACATGTGGCTCGATCTCTCCTTGAAGCTCAACCTATTCTTTCAACATTGGGTATAGACGAAGAGCTTGCCCCTACATCCTCCGCCCCTCTCCCCAAAGACCTCGACAGACGACGACTCGACGCCCCCCTCCATTAGAATGGTCTACTGTTCCTGCATTCTCCAAATCTTCCACTCCGACCTCTGAAACCTGAGTCCCTCTGAAGGTTTACTGTTGCATTGTTTTTATGGTCTCATGGTGAGGCCCCTCAACTTTTGAGGACTCCCTCCATTATGGATACTTACTATTGATATCTCGCTATATGTTCTTTGCAACTCAACTTGTTTAGTGTTTTTTTTCCCCCTGTCTCTATACAGGTTTATTTTAGTTATATCTTTCTGAGGTTATATTATAAGGATTATAGTATGTATCTTTATGCATATTCTGACTGTTCGTTCAGTACTACCCTACTGAGATTATGTTCAATTGTTTGTACATTTATATTTATATATGTGCAGATCTTGTCTATTCATATATGGCTAGGCCTTTTTTTTTCTTCTGTATATTGCTTTACATGTTTTTTGAATTCCCTTCCCTCTTTTTTTCTTTTCCTTCCCTTTTTTTATTTATTTATTTTTTATTTTATTTTTTTCTACTCCACCTGTAAGATACTGCATTTATTGAATGTAAGCAGCTCACCCTTGCCGCACCCCTCCAGGGTCTTGTACCCATTTGCTGACCTATGTGCTTTTGTAGTGCATAGTTCCCCTCCCCTTTGTCAGCACCCATGGCCTTGGACTTTTGTCCCACTTGGCCAACCTACCTCCCATTTCCCTCTCCGGTTTCCCTTTTTTCTCAAACAGGACATTCCTCTTCTTCCTATATACTCAATGATGTGCCACTTTTGTTTAACTTTCCATATTAGCTGTTTTCTTTTCTGGCCTTCCTCTCAACCATTTCGCATGGGTCTTAGGGTACTCTCCTTCAATGTGAAGGGCCTCAACAGCCCCCAAAAATGCAGCAAACTCTTTACCACCATTAATATGTATAAAGGAGACCTAGTGTTTCTACAAGAAACCCACTTTCTACATACTCTCCATCCAGAACTCTACTCTAAAGCCTATCCTACTACCTATCACGCTTGCGACTCTAGGCAAAAAAAACGAGGCGTTGCTATTCTTTTTGCCCGCCACCTCACTTTCAATATGATTGACTCTTATGAAGATAAGGAGGGCCGCTTCCTTATCCTTGTGGGCACCCTTAACAATAACCTATGTACTATTGTTAACATATATGCCCCTAAACAAGCCCAGCCTGCCTTCTTTACTAGACTAGATACCCTCCTCTCTCGTAAACGACAGGGCTCCCTTATTGTATCCGGTGATTTTAATGCAGTTCTAAACCCTTCTTTAGACAGATCTACACCGAGGACCACTGACTCCGATAGGGCGGACCTCCGTAACTCTAAAGCACTTCTTGGTCTCATGAAGTCCCAACTCCTTTATGACTCCTGGCGGGTTCGAGAGCCCTTACTCGAGACTATACCTTTCTCTCTTCTGTGCACAACTCTTATTCCCGTATAGATATGATCCTGCTCAGCCATGACCTAGCCCTCCAACTTATGGATGTTCATATCTATCCCCTGATCTGGTCTGACCATTCTCCTGTTTCAGCTGACCTCTCCTACATTACTGAATGTCATCGTCCAATGACCTGGCGTTTAAATGATACTATTCTTCATTCTCACGATATGGTCACCCGTCTCAATACCCTTCTTACAGATTATTTTCAATTAAACAACCTCCCAGGCACTTCTCCCTCCACCCCCTGGTTGGCTCATAAAGCTGTTTTAAGGGGCCATCTGATTAGTATGGCCTCTGAAAATAAAAAAGACTTCCTAACTCGTACTAATTCCCTTTCTATTCGGCTCCAACAACTTGAGTCGCAACATAAACAGTCTCCTAACCCTTCCCTACAACAGGAGCTTAACAGTGTTCGGCATTCTCTTGCTCTCCTTTTCTCCCAACACACTGCTAAACGTCTTAAATGGTTACGCCAAACCTTTTACGAAAAAGGAGATAAAGCAGACAAGATTTTGGCATCTAGACTCCGTGTGGCACGAACCCATAAAAATATCCTTATGATTAAAAATTCCACAAATCACCTTCTTCATGACCCGGCAGCTATCCGTTCTGAATTCCAGAGCTTTTATAGTAATTTATACAACCTAAAATCTACCTCTCCCCCAACTTCTGTCCCAGCTACTGAGTCGGCTATTCAAGAATTTCTTTCCACTGCTGGCCTTCCTCGGTTGTCTCAGGAGACGTTGGAGGGTTTGAGCGGAGAGATCTCAGAGGAAGAAATTAAAATTGCATTTAAGCAGCAAAAATCTGGCAAATCTCCTGGGCCTGACGGCTTTACGGCTGCATATTATAAAAAATGTATGGGGCAGTTAGTTCCCCATCTGCATTCCCTTTTTAATGATGTTCTACATGGGGGCTCCTTCCCTACGGAAATGCTTGAGGCTAGGATCATTGTGATACCTAAGGAGGGTAGGGACCCACATAATTGTGCTAGTTATAGACCCATCTCCCTTCTTAACTTAGATGTTAAAATCTATGCCAAAATTTTAGCTAACAGACTCAACCAGGTCCTTCCCTCCTTGGTCCACTATGATCAGGTGGGCTTTGTGCCAGGACACCAGGCCTGAGATAATACCCGTAGAACCATAGTCCTAATTCATATTGTGAACTCTAGGAGATCCCCGGCTGTAATTCTTTCTCTCGATGCTGAAAAGGCATTCGATCGGATCTCCTGGAGCTTTATGTCCCAAACCCTGCGATATCGGGAGACTTCCTGTCTGGTGTCATGGCCCTTTACTCTAACCCTTCCGCTACAGTCTCCATCAATGGCGTCCCATCCGACCGCTTCCCTATTTTAAATGGCACCAGACAGGGCTGCCCTTTGTCCCCTTTGATCTTTGCCCTGGTGATAGAACCTCTGGCATCCGATTGAATCCCAATATCCACGGGGTGCAGGTTGAGAATACCTCTTCCAAAGTTGCCCTTTTCGCTGACGATATTTTGCTCACGCTCACCCAACCTCGGATTTCTTTACCCAACCTTTATCACCTACTAAACCGCTATAGTATACTCTCTGGGTATAAGATTAACTATTCTAAATCAGAACCATGCTCCTTCATATTCCTCATCGAGACGTGGATGCCATTAAATCCTCCTACAATTTTAAATGGCAACATAGGAAAATCAAATATCTTGGGATCTTCCTGACATCCCATTACGAATTATTATATAAGGAGAACTTTCCACAGCTTTTTACAAAGCTTCAGGCGGATCTGACTTCCTGGAAGCGGCTTATACTTTCATGGCTGGGCAGGATCATAGCAATCAAGATGAATGTTCTCCCTAAATGGCTCTACCTTTTCCAAAACCTCCCGGTGGCAGTTCCCCTTACTCTACTTCACAATATTCAGAAATGTATTAACCAGTTTATTTGGAATGGCAAACCCCCTCGCTTATCTTCGACTATCCTAAAGAAACCTATTTCCAAAGGGGGTAGAGGACTCCCTGATTTTAAACTCTACTACCAAGCCTCACATTTTTCTCCAATTGTTTCCTCCTACTCCCCTCATGGAACGACCTCCTGGCTTGATATTGAATCCAATTATATCAATTCCCCAGACCTTTCCTCCCTGTGGGGCCTCCAGAGGAAACATCGTCCCGCCTCCTCCAACCACCCACCAACAATTAAATTCCTTTTCCTGATATGGGCTTTATACTTATTTAAATTTGCTATCACCACCCCTATATCTCCTCTTACACCCATATGGCATAACCCCAATTTTCCCCCAGGTTTGCAGGTGGCCCGCATGAAGTCGTGGATACAGGCGTCATTTAAATTTCCCGCTGATTTTAGTTCACAGGGGCTTTGGCTTTCCTTCTCAGACTTACAAGTACAATGTCCAGCTCAACCCCTAAATCCCTTTGAATATTTCCAAATACGGCATTTTTTAGGTTCCCTGCCACAAACCCTGCTTCTTCGCGACCTCACCTCATTTGAACGGCTCTGTAAACATTGCCCCATGTCTAAGGGAATGATCTCTCAAATCTACAATATCCTCGTCGATGCGGTTCTCACCACTAATAATCCCCATGAATCCTCCTGGGAAGTAGACCTTGGCCCTCCACCTGACGTAGAGGCTTGGGACGACATGAGACTGGCAATTGCTAAAACCTCTATCTCTACCCGCCTTAAAGAAACTTCTTATAAATTATACTACCACTGGTATTATACCCCGGTATGGCTCTCCCATATGTATCCCTCTGCTTCACCCCTCTGTTGGAGAAACTGTGGCCTTCGGGGAACCCTAGCCCATATCTGGTGGACATGCCCAGTCCTCGAACCCTTTTGGACCTTGGTCCATACTCTTCTGAATAATATATTTGACAACCCGATTGCGAAGGACCCATGGACCTTCCTTTACGTTCCCCCCCTCCTGATTTTAATAAGCGCTCTGTTAAATTGTTATCCCATATTTTAGTTGCTGCCAGGAGTTTGATTGCTCGCAACTGGAAGAACCCTCTTCCACCATCCCTTTCTGCCCTAAAGTTGCAAATCAGGCATATAGCAGAGATGGAAAATATCACTTACTATCTTCATGATAGAGGTCATATGTTCTCCCAAGTCTGGGCCCCATGGCTCTTATATGATGACACCGCTCCACCTTTGATCTCCACACCTGCTACCCATATATGACTCATGCGCATTGGATGGCTCTCCTCCCTCTGCTCTGACCTCTAAGTGGCAAACTCCTCTAACTAGCTGAATACTTTTCTTGTTCTTCAAGCGGCACTTTCTTCTTCTAACGCTTTCTGTCCAATATCTGGTATTCTTTACGATACCTTATTTCTCTTGGTAGTCCTGTTTCCCACCTCCCCTCCCTATGCCTTCCCCCCTTCTACCAATCCCCTTATATGTTTTGGTTTACTGCCAATAATTTGATTTAAAAATAATTCATTTGTAAGGCTTATTCTGTTTATGTCTTCCATATCTGTTTTTGTGAGCTTCCTAAATAAAGAATTAAAAAAAAAAAAAAACATGAAGCCAGCAGATAAGAGGTTACTATAGCATGATATAGATACAGTAAGTGAATCTGCAGTTCCGAAAAACATCATTCATGTCAGCACTGATGTCAGGATCAGTGATCAGCTGCAATGTTGCCAGCAGCCTTACAAAGTACATAAACAAATAAGTGAATAAGAAACCAGTGGCTTACAGTACAATACAATGCAAGACAAGGACATGGTTTACACACATTGCTGCATAAGCGATCAGAACACTCAAAATAAGCAGCTGGGTGTAAGTAATAAAGTGTTAGGTGCCTTTGTGAGGAGTAAGGAGTAGATGAAAGTATAAGAAAGGAAAAGCACATGAGGGAAGAGGGCCCTGCTTGTGAGAGCTTATATTCTTAACGGGAGGGGCAGACAAACAGGCGTGACACAGATGGGGTAGACAGGGAGGAAGGAGCATGTAGCAGTGGGTAAGGAAGAGAGCTGGAAGGCTTAATTGAAGTAGTGGGTCTTGAGAGCCCGTTTGAAGATTTGTAGAGAGGTGGAGAGTCTGTGAAGGAGAGGGAGTGAGTTCCAGAGGTAGGGAGCAGCACAGGCAAAATCTTGGAGGCAGGAGTGAGAGGAAGTAATCAGTTGGCTTGAGAGGCGGCATGCATTTGTTGAGAGAAGGGGGCATGTGGGAGTCTAAAGGGAGATGAGGTCAGAGATGTAAGTTGGAGAAGGATGGGGGAGGGCTTTGTAAGTGGGTGTAAGAACCTTGAATTGGGTTCTGAAGGTGATGGGGAACCAGTGTAGGGCTTGTAGGAGAGGGGAGGCAGATGTAGAATGTTTGGAGAGAAAGATGAATCGAGTAGCTGCATTGAGGACAGGATGGATTGGCGAGATGTGGGAACCAGGTAGGTCAGATAGGAGGACGTTACAGTAGCCCAATCTGGAAATCACCAGTGAGTGGATGAGAGTTTTAGTAGCATCCTGGGTAAGAAAGGGTCTGATCCTGGAAATATTTTTGAGCTGGAAATGGAAGGACTGCCAGAGGTGCTGATTGTGTGGTTTGAAGGAGAGGGAGGAGACCAGGATCACTCCAAGACAGACTGGAGGATGGGCTGCTTGGGCAGAAGATAGCTATTTGGTATAAGGCAGTGGCGTAACTACAGCCCCCGCAGACCCCACGATGGCTTGGGGGCGCGGGGGCTTGTGGGGCTAGGTGGCTGCAGATTCTGCAGAAAACGGCCCTCCAATAATGGCCGCCGCCTAGGAGGAGACAGATGCTAGAGGTTCTACTGGACCTCTAGCATCTGTTAGTCATGCAGGTAGGGCGGTGGTGCGGACCGCACATAAGTGCCGTCCGCACTACACTAGTATAACAAACACACAGCCGCCGACGCCGGCAGCTGTGTGTTTGTTTTAGCAGCCGATGAGTCAGACAGACTCATCGGCTGCTTGTCTTGCGCCCACTGCCGGAGTCGGGCTCTTCCGGCTCCTGCAGTGGGTGATGATGGGAGAGATGTCATGACGTCTTTCCCATCATGCAGAGCGGGCCTGCCCGGGAGGACGCCGGACGGAGGAGCCGATGCCGGAGCGTTGATCAAGGTAAGTGGATTTTGTGTGTCTGTCTGTCTGGTGGGGGGGTTGTTTACTACTACTGGGGGCATTGCTGGGGGGGGTTGTTTAGTACTACTACTACTGGGGGCATTGCTGGGGGGGATGTTTACTTCTACTACTACTAGGGGCATTGCTGGAGGGGGTTGTTTACTACTACTACTACTACTGGGGGCATTGCTGGGAGGGGGGACTACTACTGGGGGCATTGCAGTTGGGGGTTGTTTACTACTGCTGGGGGCATTGCTGGGAGGGAGGACTACTACTGGGGGCATTGCTGGGAGGGAGGGCTACTACTGGGGGCATTGCAGGGGTGGAACTACTACTGGGGACATTGCTGGTGGGGGGACTACTACTGGGGGCATTGCTGGTGGGGACTACTACTGGAGGCACTGGTGGGACCACTACTGGGGGCACTGCACTGGTGGGACCACTACTGGGGGCACTGCACTGGTGGGACCACTACTAGAGGCATTGCTGGGGGAGGACTACTACTACTGGGGTCACTATTTAAGGGGGTCTACTACTGAGGGCATTATATAAGGGGCACTGCATAGGGGGATGACTACCAGGGGCACTGCATAGGGGGACCACTTCTGGGGGCACTGTATAAGGGCACTACTGTATACTGTAAATGTAAACTGTCTAGGGGGGGTGGGAGCAAATGTTTTACTTTTGCACTGGGGGTCAAATTGCGTATAAATGGCCCTGTAATTATTTTACCAAAATGCTGAGGGGGGGGTTATATGGGGGGGGGGCAACAGAAAAAATATTGGCAGGGGGGAGAAAAATTTATAGTTACGCCACTGGTATAAGGGGCTCCAAAGAGACTTCATTTGCAGAGGTAGCAAGCTATATGTGGATCTCTTTTAAACCTGATTAAAAATCATAATAATCTCTGCTACATACTGTATGTGCTGTGGCAATTAATTGTCAGTGTGGTTCTGTTAATTAAAATAAGTGTTTTTTTGTATTGTTTTCTTTTCTTTTTACTAGAAGCAGCAGCTCCTGCATGAGAAGCTGAAGCCGCAAGAGTTTAATGTGCTCCTTCAGCTGACAACCTGTGTGAGTTAGAAAACAAAGATATATGTATTAAACCTAGGATCAAGCGTGCTTGCCAAAAGGTAATGGTCAGATATCAATATGCTGGAAATCCTAGGGCTCTGGCAAAGCAGAGACAAAGAACTTGATGTAGATGTCCAGGACTCAGCAGAGTCACTAGTTTTTACAGGTTTCCTCAGCTATTTCAGCTGCTTTTCTGCAATTATAAAGAGCAGTATAACCTTGATTCAGGCTGAATTGGCTTTCTTTGCTGTTTTCAAAAAGGTTTAAGTAGCATAAAACTGAAAGGATTAAGGTAATGTTTTCTCCTCTCCTTGATTCATGGCTTGTTGTGACACATTTGGCAACTCTTCTGGAATGTCTATGAGAATCACAAATTCATGGGTCACTCCAGGACTCCTAAGAGAGTGGGCTGCCTTCCCGAGTGAAGTGGGCGTTCAAGGTGTTTGATGTGATTAACAATAAATTGCATTGCATTATAGTGGCTTCATGCCTCATTGTACAATGCTACGATTCAGCAGCTGGGGGTGGGGCCACTTTGATGTGATCGCACCTACAACATGGTGGCCCCCTCTGGGTCTCTGCAAAGGGTTTTTAAAATGTTGGTAAGCAGTGTCGGAACTCCCGGAGACAATGGAGTCATTTGTCACCGGGCGCCAGCCCTGAAGGGGGCACCTGGCTCCATTGTCACCCGACCGTTCCGGGCACTGCTGAGGATGGAGGAGCTGCATGAAGGAGGAGCGCCGCTGATCGGCGCTCCACCTCCATGACCTGCTGCAGCCGGAGTGCTCTATGGTCACGGACATCACATAGCATGTGACCGCCGCGACCCGCCTGAGCACACGACATGCACGCAGGGGGAGCTTCTGAGTAAACAGAACCCCCCTCCTGCCCGCCGATCAGTAACAAACACATTGCCGGCGGCGCCGGCGGCGATGTGTTTGTTTTAGCAGCCGATGAGAGTCAGATAGACTCTCATTAGCTGATTTATCCACGGAGGGAGCCGGGCGGAGCTCACTCATAAAGTGGTGATGGGAAAGACGTCATGACGTTTCTCCCATAGTGCCGAGCGGGAGGACAGACAGAGAAGTGGCTCAGGGATGGGGATTCAGATAAGTAATTTGTGTGTGTTATATTTGTAAGGGGCACTGCATAGGGGGGACTCACTACTGGGGGCACTACATAACGGGACACTGCATAAGGGGGGACCAACTACTGGGGCATTACATAATGGGGCACTGCATAGGGGGGACCCACTACTGGGGGCACTGCATTGGGGGGACCACTATTGAGGGCACTGTATAAGGGGCACTACTGGGCCCCCACTAAGGGGGCACTGTATAAGGGGCACTACTGGGCCCCCACTACTGGGTCCAGTACATAACAGGGCACTGCATAGGGGGGACCAACTACTGGGGCATTACATAATGGGGCACTGCATAGGGGGGACCCACTACTGGGGGCACTGCATTGGGGGACCACTATTGAGGGCACTGTATAAGGGGCACTACTGGGGGCACTGTATAAGGGGAACTTCTGGGGGCACTGCATAGGAAGGGCCACTACTGGGGGCACTGTATAAAGGGCACTACTGGGGGCACTGCATAGGGGGACCACTACTGGGGGCACTGCATAGGGGGACCACTACTGAGGGCACTGTATAAAGGGCACTACTGGAGGCACTGCATAGGGGGACTATTACTAGGGGCACTACACAGGTGGGCACTGTATAAGGGGCACTGCATTGGGGGATCACTACTTGGGGCACTTTATAAGGGGCACTACTGGAGGCACTCAATAGGGGGACCATTACTGGGGGGCACTACATAGGCGGGCACTGTATAAGGGGCACTGCATAAGGGGCACTGCATAGAGGGACCTCTACTGGGGGCACTGCATAGGGGGACCACTACTAGGGGCACTGTATATGGGGCATTACTGGGGGCACTGTATAAGAGAAACTGCATAGGGGGCGGTGGCAGCTGGGGCTGGCATAGGTGCTGGGGTGGTAAATTTTAATTTGGGGGGTGGGCACCAACATTTATCTTGCCTCCGGGCACCTGGGATGAAGTTACGCCACTGTTGGTAAGTATATGTTGCGATGGCTTGTTGCTGTACCTTTACGTTAAGTCAATGAAGCATAGAGTTCCTAACTCTTTCTCCAACTGGTGATATGACAGATTATATTTTTGCTGCTGTATTCTGCATGCAGTTGCTGAATACCAAAAAATATTTTCCCAGCTACAGTCAGCTCCTGCACAGACCTCTAATTTTTAAAGAAAGTTCTGGTACAAAATTATGATCGTTAGATGAATCTTGTCAAGTCGAAAGGCGTAGATAATGTTAGTTCCATTATCAATAATGAGGAAACCTGAAGACAGTCCAAAGGGCATTAGACATTTTACTATGATACTCATGAAGCTTTCCAAAAAAGGATGGTCAGCTTAGGTGATCCTTCCCCTGCCTGTACAAGGGGTTACAAATGAGCTTCCTTTCCCCCCAATATGCGAAGACACTGTTTCCAATGCAAACTTCTCTGTTATCAATACAATAATCTTTTTTCATTCACACTAGAGAGAATGTTACAGCTTCATACATTGTAGAGACTGCAAGATATTTCGGCATCTCTCTTAAATTTGACCAGATTCTCATTAAGTGTGTTAATTAGCCATTTTATTATTTAAGTTATTTGCTGTTACACTGCTGCAGTCAGTGCACTCCAGATGCTTAACAGTCTCCCACCAATTTCCCAACAGATAATGAGGAAGAGGAAGAGATGAGATACTGTATGTGTATGAACATATTTCATAATCCAAAAACGCAAGATACTGACATCATGTTAACGTGACATTTTGCCTCGCTTTTAGATCCAAGGTGAGAGGGAAATTCCATATCAATCCAAGTATTGACTCAGATTTGTGAAATTCCAAATGATTGTATACAACAGGATATGAACCTTTCATTTCAAGTAAATTAGATGAGAGCTTGTTAATATAATTCTACAGACGGAATTAATGTCTGTGTGTAATAATAGATTTTTGCTGTTGAACCCGCCAGATCTAATGTGCAATCAGCCTTAGTATTTAAGACGCTAAGGTCAGACATGCAAACACATTAGAGAATGCATTTACTTTGATTGTAAAATAAATGTACAGGTAAAGTACTGCATACTGAACATAATAGAGGCTGACAGCCTTCAGCACATGACTATGCAGACTAATGCATTCGTACGCATTGAGTTGCTTTGTGTAGAAGATTATTATTAAAAGGTCTGTGTGTATTCTTGGCACTGTTTTTGAGATTAAATGATTTCATATGGTGCTTTCTTTTGACATGTTTAATACCAAATTTCATTTAGTGACAAGAACAAAAGTCATCCCTATGGGCATTTCACAAAATTTCATTAAATGTATTTTGTTAATAAATTGAGGGTAAGATTGTGAGTGTCATTGCATTGTGATGGGATAATATTGGCCTCCTGCTTTGAAAATAAATGCCCCAGTTTTTGCCTCAGCATCTATTTTCTACAAATACCACAGCAGGAGACCATTAACTTGTCACTGGGATGTCTTTAGCCGGTATTATCTCTGAATTCTTCCAGGTGCGGGACTTGGCTCTAAGTCAATAACCCAGTGTCCAAGTGGTTGGAACGTTCAACGTTGTATTCTACCTATCATCCCATGTTAATATAAATATACTTTAAAAAGCTTATCAGTTCTAGTGGAAATAATTGAATGTGCTCAATGATAATAAACCACACAAGGTACGTATTGTTCACTTGTTTTGTTTGGCATGTGATTTATATTAAGATTCCTTTTTTTCTTTCTTTTTCATTATGAGTAATAAACAAAAACAAATGCCTCATTTTTAGACAGTTAACTCTAAGGAGTCAATTCTATCAGGTGCAAAGGGGTGAGTTGCCACTGCAATGGCATAGAAACGCCAGCAACAACACCACAACTCACCCCCCTCAAGGCCCGATCTCTTTCTAGACCCACAGAATTTTTTTGGGGGGAGGAATGTGTGTCTGGGTGTTGCAGCTGGGCTGTTGTCATGGCAGTGAATGCAGGGAGGGAGGATATGGATTCTGCTAGGGTATAGGCAGTGAAAGCAGGGGGAGGAGAGTGTGTGTATGGGTGCTGTTGGGTTGTTGGAAGTGAATTTGGGGGGGGGAGTGTGTGTGTGTCTGGATGCTGCTGTGGTTTTTGGCAGTGAAAGTAGGGATGAGAGTGTGAGTCTGGGTTCTGCTGGAGTGTTAGAAGTGAATGCAGGGGGTAGGGTGTGTGTCTGGGTGCTACTGGGGTGTTAGTTGTGAATGCAGGGGGGAGCATCTGGGTGTTGCTAGGATGTTGGCAGTGAATGCTGGGGGAGGAGAGTGTGGGTGTGTGTCCGGGTTCCGCTGGGTTGTTGGAAGTGAATGGAGAGGGGTGGGAGAGAGTGTGTCTCGGTGCTGCTGTGGTGTTGGCAGTGAGAACAGGGGAGAAAGTGTAAGTCTGGGTGCTGCTGGGATGTTAGCAGTGAATGCAGAGGAAAGGGTTTGTGCTACTGGGGTGTTGGCAATGAATGCAGGGAGAGGAGAGTGTGAGTCTGGGTGCTGCTGGGGTGTTGGAAGTGAATGTGGGGGTGATAACAGTTTGTGCCTGGGTGCTGCTGGGGTGTTGGAAGTGAATGCAGGGGGAGAAAAGTGTTTGACTGGGTGCTGCTGGGGTGTTTGCAGTGAATGCAGAGAAGGGAGAGTGTGTGTCTGGGTGCTGCTGGGGTGTTGGCAGTGAATGGGGAGAGAGGGAGTATCTGCGTGCTTCAAGGTTGTTAGTAGTGAATGCAGGGAGGGAGGGTGTATGTCTGCGTGCTCCTAGTGTATAAAAAGTGAATGTGTAGCGGGGTGGCTGGGTGCTGATAGAGAGGTGTTATGAGCCATTGTGACAGCTTTTATCTGCTGCAGGATCCAGCCACAGCTGAGAGAGTTAACAGGCAAAGACAACCGCAGTGAGGTTTGGTCCAGGCTGATTGTTCCCATCTGGGAAGCCTCTGTGAACATGCAGTACTCAGCTGCATATCGTGGTAATTACCAGAGGCTGTTCTTATTTGCTCACACAGGAATTACTCTGACTTCTGTTATAGGGCAGCCAGACCTTTCCTGCCTTGTTGGAGATAGTTTCTTGTGGAAGTTATGCTATCCGGTCCCTGTTCCTCTATCTGCTGTGTTCCTGGTTCCTGTCCTGGCTCTGACTTGGGTTACCTGTACCTGTTGCAAGTATACCTGGAACATTCATTGTGCTGCAAATTTACTCTGCAAGCCATGTTGTGTACCATTGCTATTCCATCCTGCAATATATGCACATATCTCGCTGTTATTTTACTCTGCAAAACACATGCTGGCTTATATATTGCTTTTCCATTCTGCATTATATGTTATGCTGCAATTCTATACTGCCAGCTGCCTATATATCTGAGTTTATTGCTATACTATTTTGCAAAATATCTGTTGTTTGTGAATGCCACTATTTTTGTAGTTGTGTTTATATGCAATCGTATTCTGTTATTGTCCGTAGTGCACACTGATCTGTGGTAATTATCCTGTGATATTATTACTTAGTATTGCTGATATTCACACTACCTGTTTCATAGTGTGCATGCTATCTTGCTTGTGTCCATGGCTGCAGGCTGCTCCATGGTCAAAATTACCTTTGTACTACTACTCCAGTTTTACCTTGCGAACTCCCACTGTTTGTATAAGCCCCTACTGTCTGGAAGTTGAAACCTGGGGGCATCCTAAGTACCGGTGACTGTGTCATACTCTATGAGAACAATGGGCATTTGTTACAGGCAGAAGCCCTCCATAGAGTGACTCTAGAGGACTTATGCAAATATGCATCTGTAGGCAGTGCTGCGCATGCGCTGGTTTTACAGATGTATCAGCGCATGCGCAGCACTGTTTCCAGATACGATAAGGTAGTGTAGGCAGGGAAAAGTATCTATTTCCCGAAAAGCTGTCATCGCAAAAATGACAGCTTTTCGGAATAGATACTTATGGAGAGGTGGAATGATGAATTCCACCTATAATTAACTAGAACTCCATGAGAGTTCTAAAGCTAATTATCTCCAGAGAATTTTTATGTTTAATGAATAGGCCCCATAATCTTAAAACTAGCATTCAGTTAATGGAATTCTAAAAAAAAATGTGCCAGTGTGGATCATCCCAGGCCTTATCTATATAATAAGTGAGAAAGTGTCTGTGTTTCTGTCTGTTTGTCCTTTATGCATGACCAGAGTTTTATACCTAGCTCCACCAAATTTGACATGGTGGTGCAATTTGACCAGGATTAGGTTTTTGCCTAGGATTGAACTTCATTAGTGCCACACGCTGTCACATAATCCTATAAAACCGAGACACTGTTAAATTACACAGGTTCTGGTGCTGAGGAGATGGCTTCATACACACACTGTCACACTCTGGAAGGCTTATGAACAGCTCAGCACACATTCTACTGGATATATTCAGACTGTGGCAGACAGCATAATACACAATCTTTCAGCCTGGCAAAGCTTAGCATATGGAGTTTATAAACAGCAGGGGAGATTTATTGAAGCCACACAGTAGCACCACTACGGACGGGCTCCCTGCCATCCAGCATTCCCCCCAAAATGGCAGCCCTGCTAGGGGATGCCGAAAATATGCTAGCAGCCAGAATCCCGACCTGTGGCCAGAATACCAGTGGCAGAATCCTGACATAACTTGCGATGCCGACGCCGTAATCCCGACAGCCGCCATCCCGAACGTAAGTATAGCGGGGTTAAGGTTTAGGCACCACCAGGAGGGGGTTTACGGTTAGGCACTAAGGGGGGAGGGTTATGTTTAGGCACTAACAGGGAGGGGGGCAGTTAGGATTAGAATGCAGGAAAGGAGGGTTAGGTAGTGAAGGGTGGAGTATTTGGATACTTACCTTGCCCCTGTCGGGATTCTGAACATCAGGATGCCACTGTCAGTCTTCTGACTGCCAGCATCCAAACTGGTGGTCTCCCGATGTGTATTCCCCCTTGCTAGACAAGGAGCCTGATTCAGTAAGGATCGCTATTGCGATTGCAGTTCCGTAATTGCATGCAGATCTGCTGCGAAAATATGCTAATGATTGCAATCGCAATGCTGTCGCACTGCCAGCATAGAGATGCCCACTGCCTCCCACTACCACTATCTCACATCCATAATACTTTGCAACTCCTCATAAACATCGGTAACATCGAGTACCATCGGTCCCTCATGCAGAATTACAACCGCCCTGACCTTACTTAAAAATTGCCAACTTCATTGCACGCAGTGAGTACTCAAGCTGCGTATGCAATCGCAATGGCTAATTTTTTCATGCCCATGCAACGGCGTTCAAATGGTCAGGCATGCCTGCGTTTTTCCAACCAGCCCCCATCACCACCCCCAAATGGTCACTGCCTGTCAATCACTCTGCAATAGCTCTGCGTGGTCTCTGTGATTGCAGTGATGATTTTGTGCACGTGCACTGCGATACATATGCATGCGCAGAACGCAACAGTCAACTGCGTACGCATTAGCAATAGCGATCTTTGCTGAATCAGGCCCATGGTCTTCAATGTTGGTCTGCAGAGTGATTCAGGGGGTGATTCAGCTACAGAAGCAAAGGCAGGGATCACGCAATTATCGGGAATCTGTGCATGCACCCGACCCGTATTGGGAATGTGCAGTATGGGTCTGCGATCCCGCATGCAGTCCGACGGAAGACTGTCAGTGATTGACAGTTTGTTGCCGCTTCTGGCTGGGAGGCGCGTCGTGCTGTTGGAGGGGAGTGGAGAGGCCAGAATCTCCATCGGCTTACGAAGATTTCCTGGCCTCTATTACTCCTTTGAGGCAGCTGGCTTGCATGATTCCATGGTCATTCAGCCGGCTGCAGGAATTGCAGATGATCCAATAGCTCGGATCAGTAATGCATTCAGGAGGTGTAACGCCTCCTGCTGTATTATCATATTACAGCTATCGCAGCTGCTAACATGATAGCAGCTGTGATAGCATATTCGTCCGCAGCTGAATTACCCCCTCTGTTCTGCAGACTGTAAGTGATTTTGGAAGCTACACTGATTTCTGCTCTGTAACTCAGTCTGCTCCTGATATATCACATTCTAAACAATATGAGAATATACCTGCCTCACTGTCATTTACTTCTAATTTGCACAGTTTTTCAGGTTATAGGCGAGGACAATGTAAAAAAAGGAAGGCTACAGATGTACTTCAGGGTCCAGTCTTCTACCCAGGCAACGCCGGGTATCACAGCTAGTTGTATATGTTTCTGGGCACATGTAAAGACAAAAACAGTCTCCTGTGTCTTTAAGAAGAGATAAAAGGACGTTTGTATATTCAATGACTCGAATAGACTAGAGCCAACTATGTTTCTACAGTAGTATGTATGCGGTTATATTACAAATGTAGAGCACCTGTAGAGAGCAGCCATTAATGTTATGGTGAGAGCTGGAAATGGTCGTACATTTAGTGGGACTGCATTAAAATAGCTTCCCTCTGAGAGAATATACAGTAGAATATACATTTCTGATTCTCTCTCATATTCCTTGGCCAAGTTTGCTTAAGCAGACACAGAATTGATTGTTTCAAAATGGTAAATAGCTGTGCATTGAACCCAAATAGAGCCAGGCTCCCTCATGTTAGTTATCAGTTAGGTATGGCTAGTATATAGATTGGAGTATGTCACTAACACACTACATAAGACATGAAATAGTTTCAAGAGTACTTGTCTCCCATGAGAATGCACTTTGATGCCCTTTCTACCACTCAACGCACATAGCTCATACCCCAGTATGATAAGGATGTCTTTTATATGTCAATTATATCAGGAACTTTACAGGGCCGTAACTAAGGCAGTGAGGCCGGTGCCTCCACGCAGAGCGCAGGATGACAGTCCGCCATTGCAATCTCCACTTGCCGGACACCCGCTGAACTGTTGTTACTAGCAGTGCGCCCAGCTCTTAGTCTTTCTCCCCTCACACAGCTCCAAAATCCTCCCAACATTTGCGGCACCCCTGAGCCCTACTCCACCCCAAAGGTTACCCTTTGCTGCTGTCTCTCCCCTTACACAGCTCCAAACTCCTCCCCCATTCATTGCACCCCTATCCCCGCCTCCCCCCTCACCTGTTTCCATCTCCTGCGCTATCTCCCCTCACACAGCTCCAAATCAGAGTTGCCAACGCTGAAATGAAAAACAAGCAACCCGATAAGTTAAAAATAAGCCCAAAACAAGCCCTACTGTCAGGACTGTGACTATTTCAGTACATAAAGATAGACTACTCTTGCCAAAGTTCCATTGTGGTCGTTGGAGGAGCTATCCTGCTTGCTGGCATGCTTCTCATTCAGGGGATAGAGTGTTAAAGAGATCATCTGTTTCCCAGGTGTCGTCAGGTTGTGGGATTCCTAGATTGCTCATTATTTCAAACCTGATTCCATTTGGGTCTTTGTCAGAAAGGATCTGCTTTCATCCAGGCAGTTAGTAGTGAATGGTTGGTGCTAGGGTTTGGCATATCTATGTTTGCATTTATATCAGGTATTATATATGCAGAAATCAGGAAATTAAACTTAAACACATTATTATATCAATTCTTATTTCATTATTATTTTGTGAAATAGGTGCACACATATGTACACCCATCAGGCATAACATTAAAACCACTGACAGGTGAAGTGAATAACACTGATTTTCCTGTTACAAAGGCACCTGCCAAGAGGTGGGATATATTAGACAGCAAGAAAACGCACACAGTTCTTGAAGTTGATGTGTTGGAAGCATGAAAAATGGGCAAGCGGAAGGATCTGAGCGACTTTGACAAAGGCCAAATTATGATGGCTAGATGGTTAGGTCAGTGCATCTCCAAAATGTCAGGTCTTGTGGGGTGTTTCCGGTATGCAGTGGTTAGTGCCTACCAGGGCATTTCAGAGCACAGTCCTGTGCTGTCCCAGCAACACTGGTCCAGAGGACGCTCCGAACAACACTGCACAAGTGATACTGGCTGCGGGGTGCCATTCCAGACAAAATGCTAGCCAGAAGCAAGTGGAGCATCGACGGTGCTACCCACAGAGCCCTTGCACTCCGTGTGGTGGCACCAGTTGTACACCCCTAGTTACGGCCCTGGTACCTACCAAAAGTGGTCCAAGGAAGGACAAATGTGTTTGGGGAGTGAAGGCTAGCTTGTCTGGTTCAATCCCACAGAATAACTACTGTAGCACAAATTGCTAAAAAGTTAATGCTGGGTATGATAGAAAGCTGTCAGAACAAAAAGTGCATAACAGCTTGCTGGCTGTGACAACCCTGTGTGTGTGCAGACTGCTCTCCTCCCCACACTGATTAATCACCTGGACTCTGCCCTGTGTGTGAGCATTGCTAGTCTTAATTGGAATCACAGGTGTGGTCCTGATTCTCAAGGGCTGCAGAGATGATTACTCCCTCTGCATGTTGTGCCTTGCTCCACTCTGAATGCCACTGCCAGACCACCTGTCTGTATCCACCAATCGCTGCCAGACTCTAGGTATATAGATCCTCCTCTAATAGCACTCAGTGCTTGAACATCTTGTTACGTCCTGTGGTGTACAACTTGTGCTATAGCTGTACCTCTGAGTACCAGTATGTCCCAGGCTCCTGCTGGTTCCTAGACCAGTGTTATCCGTAAGCCTGCTGCGTTAAGCTATCCACGCTACCAAGCCTCTCACCTACGGCTCCCAGGCCGCTCCAAGTAGCTTCCACACTACCAGTTTCTCCACATGGCTCCCAGGCCGCACCAAGTAGCTTCCATGCTACCATCTCTCACCTACGGATCCCAAGCCGCTCCAAGTAGCTTCCACACTACCAGCTTCTCCACACGGCTCCCAGGTCGCACCAAGTAGCTTCCACACTACCATCTCTCACCTACGTCTCCCAGGCCGCTCCAAGTAGCTTCCACGCTGCCAGCTTCTCCACACGGCTATCCTGCCGCTCCACCTAGCCACCCGGCTACCCACGGCTATCCAGACGCTCCACGTAGCCACCCAGCTACCAGCATCTACCCACGGCTATCCAGCCACTCCACGTAGCCACCCAGCTACCAGCATCTACCCACGGCTATCCAGCCGCTCCATGTAGCCACCCAGCTACCAGCGTCTACCCACGGCTATCCAGCCGCTCCGCGTAGCTACCCAGCTACCAGTGTCTACCCACGGCTTCCCAAGCCACAACAAGTAGCTTCCACGCTACCATCCATCTGCAAGCCCATCTACTAGTACCCCGACAAGCTCAGTCAGCCTACCGCCGGTCCCAGTCCGGTCTCACTCCAACGTTTCAAGTTTCCAGTTCCAGTCGCTCATCATCAAAGGCAGTTCTCACTGCTACCCAATTCCTATATTAAAAGAGCTATTCATGTTACCCATGGTTCCAGTCCAGCCGGCCTCCAGTGATTCCAGTTCATCACCTGAGACAGGTAACTCACTAGCACCAACTGTGACAGTTTTCTTGTGCTGGTGAGTGTGCTGTGGCATGTACCAACACGATTCGGCTATGTATAGCCTTTTTCAAGGGGGCTGCATTGCTGGAGCCGGTCAGTGTGCCCATGCTGATCCCTGTCCACTGCCGAAAGTGCCTACAATGGGCATGTGAGCATCAGAACTGGATCATGGAGCAATGGAAGAAGGTGGCCTGTTCTGATGAATCAGGTTTTTATTTTACATCATGTGGATGACCAGGTGCATGTGCATTGTTTACCTGGGGAAGAGATGGCACCAGGATGCATTATGGGAAGAGGGAAAGCCGGCACAGGCAGTGTGATGCTCTGGACAATGTTCTGCTGGGAAACCTTGGCTCCTGACATTCATGTGGATGTTACTTTGACACGTGCCACCTACTGTACCTAAGCATTGCTGCAGGCCAAGTACACCCCTTCATGGCAAACTGTATTCCCCAATGGCAGTGGCCTATTTCAACTGGATAATGCACCCTGCCACACTGCATAAATTGTTCAGGAATGGTTTGAGTAACATGACAATGAGTTTAAGGTGTTGACTTGGCCTCCAAATTTCCCAGATCTCAATCCAATTGAACATCTACAGCATGGGATGTGCTGGAAAAACAAATTCGAACCATGGTGGATTCACCTCGCATCTTACAGAACTTAAAGGTTCTCCTGTTAACGACTTGGTGCAGATACCACAGGATACCTTCTAGAGTCCATGGGCTAAATGGAATAGCCTCCGAACATCTGACGCTGTGGGGATTTATGCAAGTCTTCCCTTGTTTTGGAAGTGACAATCCTTTTAAAGGCTAAACCAAGCTGGTTTAGCCTTTAACAGGATTGTCACTTTAAAAATACAGGGAAAGATGCATAAATCCCTTTAGCATGGGAAGTTCGGAGGCTATTCCATTTATCCCTATACCTCGAATGGAAACCTACACGAAATTTGGCAGGTAGTTTTATTGTTATGGCTGATGGGTGTATATAGCCTTTCTGTCACCTTCTGAGCTACCAAAAGTGTGTATATAATTAACGGACGCTGCAAAATACACTGCCTACAAGCAATTACTGTATCTGCTCTCATATACATACTTATGGGCAATGATCAATTTAATGCATCTGAGGACACATATGTACCTACGTGCATGTCAGAGGAGGCCCACTCATAATTAGGGGTGTGCACCGGCCACTTTTCGTGTTTTGTGTTTTGGTTTTGGATCTGGATCTTTCTTCGTGTTTTGGATCTGGATTGGTTTTGCCAAAACCACCCTTCCGTGTTTTGGGTTCTGGGTTTTGTGTTTTGGATCTGTATTTTTTTGAAAAAAAGCATAAAAACAGCTAAAATCACAGAATTTGTAGGTTTTTCTGCTCCTATGCTATTATTAACCTCAATAACCTTAATTTCCACTCATTTCCAGTCTATTCTGAATACCTCACACCTCACAATAGTGTTTTTATGTCCAAAAGGTTGCACCGAGGTAGCTGGATGACTATGCTAAGCGACACGAGTGGGCGGCACAAACACGTGACCCATCTAGGCGTGAAACTGCAGTGGCAGACAGGATGGCATTGAAAAACTAGGCCCCAAACTGTACATAATGCAAAGAAAAAAAAGAGGTGCAAGATGGAATTGTCCTTGGGCCCTCCCACCCACCCTTATGTTGTATAAACAGGACATGCACACTTTAACAAACCAATCATTTCAGCGCCAGGGTCTGCCACACAACTGTGGCTGAAATGATTGGTTCGTTTGGGCCCCCACAAAACAAGCTGGCAATTAATCTGTCCCTGCACAAACTGGCTCTACGGAGGCAAGAAGTCGTCCTCATCCTCCTCATCCACAGATTCCTCACCCTCTTCAGTGTTATGTACATCCTCATCCTCACAGAGTATTAATTCGTCCCTGCTGGAACCACAGGTCCCTCTGTACGTTCTGGAGGCTGGTCTCCCTGGAAGAGTTGATCATTCATTTTATGAACATCATCTTCTCCACATTTTGTGGAAGCAACCTCCTACGCCTTTCGCTAACAAGGTTCCCGGCTGCACTAAACACTCTTTCGGAGTACACACTGGAGGGGGGGCAACTCAGGTAAAATAGAGCCAGTTTGTACAGGGACCTCCAAATTGCTTCTTTTTCCTGCCAGTACAGGTACGGACTGTCTGACATGCCTACTTGGATGCTGTCACCGATGTAATCCTTTAACAGACAGACGCACGCTTGTCGCTGCTGCTTTGAGGATTCAAGTGCGGCTACAGCCCACACAATTCACAAAGACAGAAAAAAAAAAAGAATATTTTTATTGTTTGTGGAGCACACTTTGAGGGTTACACCACCCTCTAACAGACAGACGCACGCTTGTCGCTGCTGCTTTGAGGATGCAAGTGCGGCTACAGCCCACACAATTCACAAAGACCGAAAAAAAAAGAACAATATTTTAATTGTTTGTGTAGCACACTTTGAGGGTGTCACCACCCTTTAACAGACAGACGCACGCTTGTCGCAGCTGCTTTAAGGATGCAGGTGCGGCTACAGCCCACACAATTCACAAAGACAGAAAAAAGAACAATATTTTAATTGTTTGTGTAGCACACTTTGAGGGTGTCACTACCCTTTAACAGACAGACGCACGCTTGTCGCTGCTGCTTTAAGGATGCAGGTGCGGCTACAGCCCACACAATTCACAAAGACAGAAAAAAGAAGAATATTTTTATTGTTTGTGTAGCACACTTTGAGGGTGTCACCACCCTTTAACAGACAGACGCACGCTTGTCGCTGCTGCTTTGAGGATGCAAGTGCGGCTACATCGCACACAAGTCACAAACACATTAAAAAAATAGTTTTTTATTTTTTGGAGCACTTCGTGAGTTACACCACCCTTTAACAGACAGACGCACGCTTGTCGCTGCTGCTTTAAGGATGCAGGTGCGGCTACAGCCCACACAATTCACAAAGACAGAAAAAAGAAGAAGAATATTTTTATTGTTTGCGTAGCACACTTTGAGGGTGTCACCACCCTTTAACAGACAGACGCACGCTTGTCGCTGCTGCTTTGAGGATGCAAGTGTGGCTACATCGCACACAAGTCACAAACACATTAAAAAAACATTTTTGATTTTTTTGGAGCACTTTGAGAGTTACAACACCCTTTAACAGACAGACGCACGCTTGTCGCTGCTGCTTTGAGGATGCAAGTGCGGCTACAGCCCACACAATTCACAAAGACAGAAAAAAAAAGAACAATATTTTAATTGTTTGTGTAGCACACTTTGAGGGTGTCACCACCCTTTAACAGACAGACGCACGCTTGTCACTGCTGCTTTAAGGATGCAGGTGCGGCTACAGCCCACACATTTCACAAAGACAGAAAAAAAAGAACAATATTTTAATTGTTTGTGTAGCACACTTTGAGGGTGTCACCACCCTTTAACAGACAGACGCACGCTTGTGGCTGCTGCTTTGAGGATGCAGGTGGAATCTAGACGGGATTTGGAACCGAGGACACACTACCTCCATCAATTGTCTAAATCCCACTGCACTAATGTCGGATACCGGACGCACGTCTAACACCAACATAGCAGTCAAGGCCTCAGTTATACGTTTTGCTTCAGGATGACTGCTGTCGTACTTCATCCTCATCGCTAGGGACTGTTGGAGGGTCAATTGTTTAGTAAAAGTAGTGATGTTCCTACTTCCTCTCTGGGATGATGAACAACTCCCAGCAGCAGCAACAGCACTAGTAGGAAGTGGTTCTTGATCTTTCCCTATTTTATTTTTATCAGAGAAAGTTTGGTCCTCCATTTATGTTATATTGATATATATACGTGCGGCTAAAGCGCACACAAACACAGAAAATATTTTTTTATTTTTGCTGGAGAGTAGTGCACTTTGTGGGTTACACCACCCTTTAAGAAATGAGCCAGCCGGCTCTTTACTTATGGGACACAGGCGCACGCTTGGCGCTGCTCCTTTGTTGATGCACGTGCAGCCACAGTGCACACAAGTCACAAACACAGAAAATATATATTTTTTTGGTTTGGAGTGTACTTTGGGGGTTACAGAACCCTTTAACGGTCAAGCCAGCCGGCCCTTTACTTATGACACAGGCGCACGCTTGGCACTACTTTGTTGATGCACGTGTGGCTACTGCACACACAATTCACAAACACAGAAAATAATTTTTTTTTTGGTTTGGACTGGAGTGTACTTTCGGGGGTTACAGCACCCTTTAACGGTCAAGCCAGCTGGCCCTTTACTTAAGACACAGGCGCACACTTGGCACTACTTTGTTGATGCACGTGCGGCTACTGCGCACACAATTCACAAACACAGAAAATAATTTTTTTTCGGTTTGGACTGGAGTGTACTTTGGGGGTTACAGCACCCTTTAACGGTCAAGCCAGCCGGCCCTTTACTTATGACACAGGCGCACGCTTGGCACTACTTTGTTGATGCACGTGCGGCTACTGCGCACACAATTCACAAACACAGAAAATAATTTTTTTTTTGGTTTGGACTGGAGTGTACTTTCGGGGGTTACAGCACCCTTTAACGGTCAAGCCAGCCGGCCCTTTACTTATGACACAGGCGCACACTTGGCACTACTTTGTTGATGCACGTGCGGCTACTGCGCACACAATTCACAAACACAGAAAATAATTTTTTTTCGGTTTGGACTGGAGTGTACTTTGGGGGTTACAGCACCCTTTAACGGTCAAGCCAGCCGGCCCTTTACTTATGACACAGGCGCACGCTTGGCACTACTTTGTTGATGCACGTGCGGCTACTGCGCACACAATTCACAAACACAGAAAATAATTTTTTTTTTGGTTTGGACTGGAGTGTACTTTCGGGGGTTACAGCACCCTTTAACGGTCAAGCCAGCCGGCCCTTTACTTATGACACAGGCGCACGCTTGGCACTACTTTGTTGATGCACGTGCGGCTACTGCGCACACAATTCACAAACACAGAAAATAATTTTTTTTTTGGTTTGGACTGGAGTGTACTTTGGGGGTTACAGCACCCTTTAACGGTCAAGCCAGCTGGCCCTTTACTTATGACACAGGCGCACGCTTGGCACTACTTTGTTGATGCACATGCGGCTACTGCGCACACAATTCACAAACACAGAAAATAATTTTTTTTTTGGTTTGGACTGGAGTGTACTTTGGGGGTTACAGCACCCTTTAATGGTCAAGCCAGCCGGCCCTTTACTTATGACACAGGCGCACGCTTGGCACTACTTTGTTGATGCACGTGCGGCTACTGCGCACACAATTCACAAACACAGAAAATAATTTTTTTTTTGGTTTGGACTGGAGTGTACTTTCGGGGGTTACAGCACCCTTAACGGTCAAGCCAGCCGGCCCTTTACTTATGACACAGGCGCACGCTTGGCACTACTTTGTTGATGCACGTGCGGCTACTGCGCACACAATTCACAAACACAGAAAATAATTTTTTTTTTGGTTTGGACTGGAGTGTACTTTCGGGGGTTACAGCACCCTTAACGGTCAAGCCAGCCGGCCCTTTACTTATGACACAGGCACACGCTTGGCACTACTTTGTTGATGCACGTGCGGCTACTGCGCACACAATTCACAAACACAGAAAATAATTTTTTTTTTGGTTTGGACTGGAGTGTACTTTCGGGGGTTACAGCACCCTTAACGGTCAAGCCAGCCGGCCCTTTACTTATGACACAGGCGCACGCTTGGCACTACTTTGTTGATGCACGTGCGGCTACTGCGCACACAATTCACAAACACAGAAAATAATTTTTTTTTTGGTTTGGACTGGAGTGTACTTTCGGGGGTTACAGCACCCTTAACGGTCAAGCCAGCCGGCCCTTTACTTATGACACAGGCGCACGCTTGGCACTACTTTGTTGATGCACGTGCGGCTACTGCGCACACAATTCACAAACACAGAAAATAATTTTTTTTTTGGTTTGGACTGGAGTGTACTTTCGGGGGTTACAGCACCCTTAACGGTCAAGCCAGCCGGCCCTTTACTTATGACACAGGCGCACGCTTGGCACTACTTTGTTGATGCACGTGCGGCTACTGCGCACACAATTCACAAACACAGAAAATAATTTTTTTTTGGTTTGGACTGGAGTGTACTTTCGGGGGTTACAGCACCCTTTAACGGTCAAGCCAGCCGGCCCTTTACTTATGACACAGGCGCACGCTTGGCACTACTTTGTTGATGCACGTGCGGCTACTGCGCACACAATTCACAAACACAGAAAATATATTATATTTTTAGCACTTGGGGGGAGCACCCCTGATGGACAGAGCACCCCCTGGACAACACTACAGCACCTCTTTAGGACTGGGACACTGCACAGGACTTTGGAGTGGACACAGCCCCTATGGAGAACTGACTGCACAACACAGTCCAGCCAGCCCCTATGGACTTTGAAGTAGTGGACACAGCCCCTATTAACAACAGCAGCACAGCACAACACAGCCAGCCCCTATGGACTTTGAAGTAGTGGACAACAGCAGCACTACACTACACTACACTACACAGCCCTAACTCCCACCCTCCCTCTTCACTGTCCACAGCCGAGTGAGAAAATGGCGCCGACGTGGGTACCTTATATAGGATCCAAAACCCGCGAGACTCGGAAGGCGGGAAGATGACGTTTTGCCTCGATTTCAGAATCCGAGTCAGGCGGGAAAAGTCGAGCCTGACTCGGATCGGACTCGGATCGGGGGGGCTCGGGGGGGTTCGGATTTCAGAAATCCGAACCCGCTCACCCCTAATATATATATATATATATATACTGTATATATATATATATATATATATATATATATATAATTAGTGTAGGTGGACTGGCACTTGCAACAAATGTAAATACTGGGTGCCTTCAGTGGAGAGGTGTACGCAGAGTAGAAAGAAACTTCAGCACTCCAAGGTTCAATATATAAATACAACTTGTATTGGCATATGTAGCCGATGTTTCTGGGCCCTCACAGCCATTTTCTCAAGGCGGCCAAATACAACATAGAAAATACAATTGTATTTTCTATGTTGTATTTGGCCGCCATGAGAAAAGGGCTGTGAGGACCCTTAACCTTGGAGTGCCGCAGTTTCTTTCTACTATATATATATATATATATATATATATGTATAATATATATGTATATATATATATATATAAACAGGTTGAGTCTCCGATATCTAAAATGCCTGGGACCAGGGGTATATTGGATATCGGAATATTCCCTATTTTGGAATATTTGCATACCATAATGAGATATCTTGGGAATGGAACCCAAATATACACACATCATGCATTTATGTACTATATAAACTCCTTATACACTCACCCTGCAGGTAATTTTATACAATATTTTCAATAATTTTGTGGCTCAAACAAAGTTTGTGTGCATACATGAAATTTATTTATGTTTCATATACACCTTATTTTATACACAGAGCCTGAAGGTAATTTTATAAAATATCTTTAATAATTTGTGCCTTACACAGAGTTTGTGTACAGTAAACCATCAAAAATCAAAGGATTCATTATCTCAGTCATGCCAAAAATATTCCGTATTTCAGAATATTTCGTATTTCGGAATATTTGGATATGGGAGACTCAACCTGTATATACAAAACTGCTGGCACTCCAAACTTTGAGAACAGCTGACCCTTGCCAGTGTTAAATCATACAGACAATATTCCAAATGCAAGACACAGCACTCCAGGGCACAACCCATCATATGAAGATGCAGGTGTATTCAAGTCTACGTTTCAGGGCATCAGCCCTTTCATCAGGACACATTCTATTGGAGTGTGTCCTGACGAAAAGACGGATGCCCTAAAAATGTAGACTTGAATACACCTGCATTTTCATATGATGGGTTGTGCCCTTGGAGTGCCGTGTCTTTCTTTTGGAATATTTTATATATATATAATCTCGGTACAGCAAAATGAACTAATCCTGTTATTCAAAGCTCAAAAAATAAACATTTCTAAGTTGAAGGGACGGGTTAAAGTAGAGACAGCAATATTATAATATGGAATCCCAACAAGGGAGTTAAGATAGGCATCGAAATCTTGACGCCTATCTTAATCTTGATGCCGGAATCCAGGAGGCCGCATGCCCGAACGATGGTAATCCGGGGCATAGTGGAGGGTTAGGTTTAGGTCAGTTAGCAGGGTTAGCATTAGGTTTTGAGGGGGGAAGGATAGGGTGAGGCACCCTTAGGGGGGAGGGTTAGGGTCAGGCACCACTGGCCCTAAGGGGGGAGGGTTAGGCAGGAAGGGGTGAGACTTAGGTTTAGGAACCAATGGGGAGGGTTAGGGTGTGGGGTGGGGAGGGTTAGGGTTCGGCTACAAGAAGGGAGGGTATGGGGAGAATGGGGGAGGGTAAGTGTACTTACCCAACCCTGTCGGGATACCAACCATCAGGATACCGCTGTTGGTATTGTGACAACAGGCATTACATACCGATTCCATACAGAACAATATGTTGCCTTGGAAATTCTACAAAACACATAGGAGAGCGGGTTGTAACTCAAGGAGAATGGGGACCTCGGAAGGAGATGAATGGCATTGACAGACACGTTTCACCTCTGGACTTTGGTGGTTGCAGCCCCTGTAGTTTTGCCCTTGTACATGGTACAACTCAGATTTATACGTAGACGGTAAGTACTAGCTTGCCTTGGACATGTTAGGAAGCGCCCCCATCACCAGTGACCAGGAGGAATCTGTTGTTAGGGTAAGACCTAAATATAAAGAAAACACTGAAGGCTTTATTCAGAGTCGGTCACAAGTCTGTAGCTGTAGCTCCCTCCCCTTCTGGTACCTGGGTCTGCTCCGGACGGAATATGACTGGAGGTATGGCTTCTTTTTGTAGATTGAAAACACTAACATACTCAGTACACAATGGGAACAGACTACAAAGTGCCTTGGTGCTCTGAAATGCAAATTGAAGCAGACACAAATAGAATATCTATTTTTCTAACAACAAATTCAAATATATGTGCAGTTTTCCTCTTACCCAACTAAATGTTCAATGCAGTGTAAAGTGACTTTTAAAACACAGTTGCTGTCATTTTCCTGCGTTTACATAAAAAGAGGTATTTTAAATGCGTGCGACCAATCAGGCACAGTCATCATCATCAACTTACACCGGAGTTAGAGCACCCGCAAGTCAAACTCCTCCTGCCAGCTGCGTTTGCAACTTTTCAACAGACATTTTATCCATAATCCACACCAACACCCTTACTGTACTGTGGCCACGTCGGCATACCCGCTCCATGCGCCCTTTCCAGCCCCACTCCTGGTCCTTTAGTTGTCTGCAGTTGCAAGTCTGGTCTATACAGTAACTGCAAAAAAGTTGTGAAAAGATCTGCTGGTGGGGAAAGTAAACAGAAGAAGCCAGGAAAAGGCCCAAAAGCATACTTACCTACCTTTCCTTTCTCCTCTCCAGGAGAAGGCCTAAGAGGAGATACAGCTGACAGGGCTGGGGGTCGGGCTAAAATTATGCAATTTACATCATTTTAACCCTGACTTCTCCCTACGGTGCCGAAGTTGCTGACATTATCTCCCCATCCTGCCCCATACTTATCGACTTTATAGACAACCATTCTGGGAGAAGCCCAGAGAGCTGCCACTAGAGACCGGTTCAGGGGCGGAGTCAGATTGATGATGCAATTAGGCCCTGCGCTTTTCCAGGAAAAGTTTGTTATTTACGGACTGATGAGGAGGGGGCCGTATAGTCACCCCCTCCTCACGGACACGCAAATTCTCCATTTAATCTCCCCATCCTGTCCGTTTCACTAGGAAGTGGACAGGATATGGAAGATCTGCCTACACTTCCGAGGCTGCGTGGGGCTACCCGAAAAATCGTGAGCCTCCCGCGACTTCCGGGAGTGTAGGCAAGTTTGTCCTGCCTTCTTTATTAGGAAGTGGGTTGGAGTTGCACCCACCCTTCCGGGGATGCGGAAAGAAAAAATCAGGAGTCTCCCGCACCTTTCGGGAGAGTGGACAAGTATGCTCAAAAATTGCACAAAAAAGAATACAGCTAACAAGCAAGAAAAAACCCTAAAACAGCCTAAAAAATGTAAACACAAAATCAATGAATAAACAGTGTAAAAAAAAACATAAATAATTAAGAGAGGAGTCAATAACAACAATACTTTTAGCTAAATGCTAGCTAACTAATTTGCTATTTGATAAATAGACTAATTAATAATAAATGAAAATTATATCTAACTATTGTGCTCTACACAGATGTGAAACAACCTAGTGACAACTGAGTTAAGTTACACAGAGCCCTATTTCTCAATATTATTTTTACTAGAAAAATGTGACAAAGGGTGTTTTCACACCATTTTCACATTATATTAGTATCACTTAAATGTATTAAAGGGTAAATGAGGTAGTTTTCATGAAAAACTACTCCAACCCCTTTAATTCACATATTTTTAGTATCCAGATTGCATTTCCCATGCTTGTAATGGATAGTGCAATCTACCTGATATTTATTGAAAATCAATTGTAAAAAAAATACAGGGGAAAGCCCTATGATAATAACGCCACCTTCAGATGGCATTATCAGGGCTTTCTTTGGTTCCCCAACTCCTGCTTCACTCTGACAGGCAGAGCAGAGCCGGGAGCTGGCCCCATTGATCAGCTTTGTGGTCTAAATAGACCACAGGCTGAACACCACCAGCGCCCACTGCCCCCAGCACCACCACCACTGCCACCATCAGCTGGTGGGGAAGCGGCGGTGGAGGCAGGGAAGGCACAGTGGGGACTGGAGAGGAGACAGGGACCTTTTCCAGACAGCTGGAGGAAAATAGGCAAAAGCAGGAGGGGCGCATTTGCAGAGACACTCTCACTGTATTTTTGTAAAAAGAGTATGGCAGGTGAGGCACTGCCTCCCCTGTCTACCTCTTTCGCACATCCCAGATCAAAACACACCAAATTTCCAGCACTGTATACTAGGGATGTGCGTCGGACCATTTGCTGGATTTGGATTTGGCTCTGATTCGTTGTCCAGCTTTGGATTTGGATTTGCCAAACCGCCGTGGTTGGTTTTGGATTTGGATTTTTTTACAAAAATTAATAATATTAACCTCAATAACAATAGTTTTCAGTCATTTACAGTGAATTTAGACCACATCACAATCTTGTTTTCACCATTATTGGCCAAAGGCTGCAGTGATCTGGCTGGTTACTAAGTGACAGAGCAGCGACACAGCACATCTATGAAACATTGTCACTCACTGCCACTCACTACTGAGTCACAGTACTTGTGTGTTATGGACACAAAGGGGGCTAAGGGCCTGATTCAGACCCGGACGCTATTTGCGGACGCTCGTTCTTAAAAAGGGTCCGGATATTTAAATCGAGCGCTCGCTCATTGCGGTGTGTTGATGCCTCTATGTCTGAGCGAGCGTCTGAAAGATGCGCTCGCTATTTTGTAAAGACGCCCCTTTGCCGTTCGCATCACACGTCATCTCCGTTATTTATTAGATTAATCCGGAACATCGAAAGGCATCTGAACTGCTCGCACTGCTTGTGGTAGGATTTACTTCCCGCTATCACTGCGAGCAGTTCAGGCTAAAAGACAACCAAGTGACGTAGTCGATGACGCTCCTTTACTAATTATACAATCCCATTAAACGCCGTTTTGACAGTTAGGTACGCCTGCGTTCGGATCTCCACTACCCCGTTTTCAAGCACCTTCCCCTGTTACCACCCACAAACGGTACAATCTGTCAATCAAATTAGCAGCCCCTCATTGTTTTACGAGTGCACGATTTACGACTGCAATGACTGGTTTGCGCATGCGCATTGCGAACCATACGCATGCGCAGTTGTGCGAACATCGCTCAGAGCAAACGAGCGGCCGCTTGCGAGCGGCTCTGAATCAGACCCTAAGGCCCAAGGAATCAAAGTGCTTGTATACACAGAGGGCTAAGGCCCATGGAGTCACGGTGCTTGCATACACAGAGGGCTAAGGTCCAAGGTGTTAGGGTGCTTGTATACACAGAGGTCTACGGCCCAAGGAGTCATGGTGCATGTATACACAGAGGGCTAAGGCCCAAGGAGTCACAGAGCTTGTATACAGTTACACAGAGGGCTACGGCACAAGGAGTCACGGTGCTCATATACACAGAGGGCTAAGGGCCAAGGAGTTATGGTGTTTGTATACACAGAGGGCTAAGGCCCAAGGAGTCATAGTGCTTGTATACAGTTACAGAGAGGGCTACGACACAAGGAGTTACGGTGTTTGTATACACAGAGGGCTAAGGCCCAAGGAATTATGGTGCTTGTATACACAGTGGGCTACAGCCCAAGGAGTTACGCTGCTTGTATACACAGAGGGCTAAGGAGCTCATTCAGACCCGGATGCTAAGCTGCGCTCTCACAGCTAAAAGGGGCTGGGTATGCAAATGCAGTGATCGAACTGTCTGGTGAATGGACGCCCTCTATGCCTTAGAGAGCGATGGCAGTAAGCACACGCCGGAGTATAAATACGCCCACTTTTCTCTCTTAACACACGTCATCTCCAGGAAGTGTATGAACAATTGGAACTATCGAGAGACATCGGAGCTGCACGCAGTGCTTGAGGTAGGCATTACCCCACCGCAAGCACTGCAATCACTGTAGTCTGAAAACAACCAAGTGACGTGTACAATGATGCATCTTTGCTAATTATGCACACCCATAAAACCCTGTTTGGACGGCCACACACGCTTGCATTCGCAGCACCACTCCCCCGTTCACAAGCACCTTCCCCCTTTGCCACCCACAAACGGCGCTATCTGTCACTCAAAGTAGCGTCCAGTCTGTGTACTACGAGCGCACAATTCCCGGCCGCAGTGACTGGTTCGCGCATGCACACTTTGACGCATACGCATGCGCAAATGTGCGATAATTGCCCACAGCGTGCGTCCGCAGTTTAGCGAACAGGTCTGAATCAGGCCCTAAGGCCCGAAGGAGTCACAGTGCTTGTATACACAGTGGGGTACAGCCTACAGAGTCATGGTGTTTGTATACACAGTGGGGTACAGCAGCAAAAGAAAAAACTATATATTTTTTAAAATTTTTAAACTTTTAACTTTCTTGAAAGTTTTTTTTACTTTTTAAACTTTTTTTTGTACACACAGCCACTTGTAAGTCTGGACACAGTCACTTTAATCAGCAGAGTATAGCGCAGCATACATCAGCATGCAGTGTGCCCCCTATGCACAGTCGCTTAACAGCACAGCCACTGGAGTCTGGACACAGGCTACTACAGCCACTTTAATAGCAGAGTAGTGCAGTATACATCAGCGTGCAGTGTGCCCCTACAGTAACTTAACAGCATCAGCCACTAGTCTGGAGTACACAGCCAACTTAATCCAGAGCATTGCGCAGCGTGCGTGCCAACTAACAAATGGTGCCGAGTCCCGGTAGCAGTGCCTTATACAGAACCAAGTCTCGCGAGAATCTGACAACGGGAGGATGACGTTCGGCCTCACAGTGGAATCCGAGTCAGACGGGAACACCCGAGCAGCTGGTCAGGTGGACTCGGATTCCACATGTTCAGAGCGGTTCGGATTCCACAGAATCTGAACCGCTCATCCCTACTATATACTGCTGCACCTTTGTATAATGCCCACATGAACCCTCGGGTTCATATATATATATATATTAGGTGAGCGGGTTCGGATTTCTGAAATCTGAACCCCCCCAAGCCCACCCGATCCAAGGCCAATCCGAGTCAGGCTCGACTTTTCCCGCCTGACTTGGATCTGAAATCGAGGCAAAACGTCATCATCCCGCCTTCCGGGTCTCGCGGGTTTTGGATCCTATATAAGGTACCCGCGTCGGTGCCATTTTCTTACTCGACTGTGGGCAGTGAAGAGGGAGGGTGGGAGATAGGGCTGGCTGGGCTGTATAGTGTAGTGTAGTGTAGTGCAGTGTAGTGTTGTGCTGTGCTGTGCTGCGCTGTGCTGCTGTTGTCCATAGGGGCTGTGTCCACTACTTCAAAGTCCATAGGGGCTGGCTGGACTGTGTTGTGCAGTCAGTTGTCCATAGGGGCTGTGTCCACTCCGAAGTCCTGTGCAGTGTCCCAGTTCTAAAGGGGTGCTGTAGTGTTGTCCAGGGGGTGCTCTGTCCATCAGGGGTGCTCCCCCCAAGTGCAAAAAAAAAATAATATTTTTTCTGTGTTTGTGAATTGTGTGCACTGTGGCTGCACGTGCATCAACAAAGGAGCAGCGCCAAGCGTGCGCCTGTGTCCCATAAGTAAAAGGACGGCTGGCTTGTCCGTTAAAGGGTGCTGTAACCCCCAAAGGGCACTCCAAACAAAATAAAAAAATATTTTTTTTTGTGTTTGTGAATTGTGTGCGCAGTAGCCGCACGTGCATCAACAAAGTAGTGCCAAGCATGCGCCTGTGTCCCATAAATAAAGGGCCGGCTGGATTGACCGCTAAAGGGTGCTGTAACCCCCATAGGGCACTCCAAACAAAATAAAAAAAAATTCTGTGATTGTGAATTGTGTGCACTGTGGCTGCACGTGCATCAACAAAGGAGCAGCGACAAGCGTGCGCCTGTGTCCCATAAGTAAAAGGCCGGATGGCTTGTCCGTTAAAGGGTGCTGTAACCCCCAAAGGCCACTCCAAACAAAATAAAAATATATATTTTTTTGTGTTTGTGAATTGTGTGCGCAGTAGCCGCACGTGCATCAACAAAGTAGTGCCAAGCGTGCGCCTGTGTCCCATAAATAAAGGGCCGGCTGGATTGACCGCTAAAGGGTGCTGTAACCCCCAAAGGGCACTCCAAACAAATAAAAAAAAAAATTTCTGTGATTGTGAATTGTGTGCACTGTGGCTGCACGTGCATCAACAAAGGAGCAGCGCCAAGCGTGCGCCTGTGTCCCATAAGTAAAAGGCCGGCTGGCTTGTCCGTTAAAGGGTGCTGTAACCCCCAAAGGCCACTCCAAACAAAATAAAAAAATATATTTTTTGTGTTTGTGAATTGTGTGCACAGTAGCCGCACGTGCATCAACAAAGTAGTGCCAAGCGTGCGCCTGTTTCCCATAAATAAAGGGCCGGCTGGATTGACCGCTAAAGGGTGCTGTAACCCCCAAAGGGCACTCCAAACAAAATAAACAAATTTTTTCTATGTTTGTGAATTGTGTTCACTGTGGCTGCACGTGCATCAACAAAGGAGCAGCGCCAAGCGTGCGCCTGTGTCCCATAAGTGAAAGGCCGGCTGGCTTGTCCTTTAAAGGGTGCTGTAACCCCCAAAGGGCACTCCAAACAAAATAAAAAAATATATTTTTTTGTGTTTGTGAATTGTGTGCGCAGTAGCCGCACGTACATCAACAAAGTAGTGCCAAGCATGCGCCTGTGTCCCATAAATAAAGGGCCGGCTGGATTGACCGCTAAAGGGTGCTGTAACCCCCAAAGGGCACTCCAAATAAAATAAAAAAATATTTTCTGTGTTTGTGAATTGTGTGGGCTGTAGCTGCACGTGCATCAACAAAGGAGCAGCGCCAAGCATGCGCCTGTGTCCCATAAGTAAAGGGCCGGCTGGCTCATTTCTTAAAGGGTGTTGTAACCCACAAAGTGCACTACTCTCCAGCAAAAATAAAAAAATATTTTCTGTGTTTGTGTGCGCCTTAGCCGCACGTATATATCAAATCAATATAACATAAATGGAGGACCAAACTTTCTCCGATAAAAATAAAATAGGGAAAGATCAAGAACCACTTCCTCCTAGTGCTGAAGCTGCTGCCACTAGTCATGACATAGACGATAACATGCCATCAACGTCATCTGCCAAGGCCGATGCCCAATGTCATAGTAGAGGGCACATACAATCCCAAATGACAAAGATCAGGAAAATGACCTTAAAAAAAACATTTAAATCATCTGAAGAGAAACGTAAACTTGCCAATATGCCATTTATGACACGGAGTGGCAAGGAACGGCTAAGGTCTTTCCCTATGTTCATGACTAGTGGTTCAGCTTCACATGATGATGGAAACCCTCCTCCCGCTAAAAAAATCAAATGAGTTAAGCTGGCAAAAGCACAGCGAAGAACTGTGCGTTCTAAGAAGATATCACAAATCCCCAAGGAGAGTCCAAGTGTGGTGGCGGTTGCGATGCCTGACCTTCCCAGCACTGGACGGGAAGAGGTGGCTCTTTCCACCATTTGCACGCCCCCTGCAAGTGCTGAAAGGAGCACCCACAATCCACTTGCTGATATGCAAATTGAAGATGTCACTGTTGAAGTACAACAGGATGAGGATACTGGTGTAGCTGGCGCTGAGGAGGAAGTTGGCGAGGAGGATTCTGATGGTGATGTGGTTTGTTTAAATCAGGCTCTGGGGGAGACAGTTGTTGTCCGTGGGATGAAAAAGCCCATCACGGTCATGCCTGGGCAGAAGACCAAACATTCCACCTCTTTGGTCTGGCAATATTTCTATCCAAATCCGGACAACTGCTGTCTTGCCATATGTACCATATGTAAAGGTGAAATAAGTAGGAGTAGGGACGTTAACCAATTACGAACATCCTCCCTTATACGGCACCTGCAGCGCGTTCATAAAAAGTTACTGTCAAGTTCAGAAACTTTGGCTAAGACCATAAGCAGTCCAGGGACACCTAAATCCCTTTTTCCTGTTTTATCCAAGGAATGGGTGGATGAGTAGGATGAGGACGACATCTTGCCTCCATAGAGCCAGTTTGTGCAGGGACACATTCATTGCCAGCTTGTTTTGTGGGGGCCCAAACGAACCAATCATTTCAGCCACAGTCATGTGGCAGACCCTGGCACTAAAATGATTGGTTTGTTAAAGTGTGCATGTCCTATTTATACAACCATAAGGGTGGGTGGGAGGGCCCAAGGACAATTCCATCTTGCACCTCTTTTTTTTCGTGGCAGTATGTACTGTTTGGGGCCTAGTTTGTCAAACTGCCATCCTGTCTGCCACTGCAGTGTCACTCCTAGATGGGCCACGTGTTTGTGCCGCCCACTTGTGTCGCTTAGCATAGTCATCCAGCTACCTTGGTGCAACCTTTTGGCCATAAAAACAATATTGTGAGGTGTTCAGAATAGACTGGAAATGAGTGGAAATTAAGGTTATTGAGGTTAATAATTGAATAGGAGCATAAAAACCCACAAATTCTGTGATTTTAGCTGTTTTTATGCTTTTTTTAAAAAAAATACAGATCCAAAACACAAAACCCAGAACCCAAAACACGGAAGGGTGGTTTTGGCAAAACCAATCCAGATCCAAAACACGAAGAAAGATCCAGATCCAAAACCAAAACACGAAAAGTGGCCGGTGCACACCCCTAATATATATATATATATTTATATACAGTATATATACATCTGTAAATCTGGATCTGATACTTGCCAGTGGCTCCCCAGCCATTTGCCTTACCATCTACGTCACTGAACTACAGTATACAGTCTCTCCTGTGTTTCCTTTGTAAGAGAAATAAGAGACTCCTCATCCCTTTATCATATTGTAAAGATATGACATGTTAGAATTAAGCATATGAAGTAAACATGTTTGGGTGCTCCAATCTGACCCCTGAGCTGAGTTTTGCATTCATCTCTATGCAGCAAAACGTGACATACTGTACAGAGAATGCAAATAGACCATGCAAATGTCCTTGCGGATGGGAGATCTCTATTAGAGCTAAGACCAGGAGGAAAATGAAGCCTTTGCATATTGTCTAGGGTGGTACTAAAGTCTCTCAGATGTCTGGCCTTTTGCATAAAGCACCATTTTTGAAAGATACAAGCAGATCACAAAGGGCAAAGATAAATTCCACGCTAAAAATATTACTATATTAATCATGTTGAGAGTACCATGAATTTCAGTATGAAATGTTTAGCACATTGGGAAATATGTATCAATAATCACTATAAATTGGCTTTACTTAATGAGGGAGATGTACTAAGCTCTGGAAAGTGATAAGTTGGAAAATGATAAACTACCAGCCACTCAGCTCCTAACTGTCACTCTCAGGCTGTGTTTGATAAATGACAGGAACTGATTGGTTGGTAGCTCATCACTATCCAATTTATCACTTTCCAGAGCTTAGTACATCTGCCCCAATGTTTGGTATCACAGCTGATAGGTACAACATTGCAATTAGCATCACTGCAAGGTGTTATAGTTCTAGACACGGAACAGCTCCTCCAGTAACTTGCTGTCCCGGTGCAGGAAGTTAGACGTGGCCAAAAAGATCTCAAAGGTTACATGTCTTTACAGAGATACGCTGGTAAGGCGTGCTCAAAAACAGAAGGACCAATGTCCATACCTATATGTCTAATTACCTGCATTTACTATGTGATACCCCAAAGTTTTGGGTCTCCCATTTATTATTAGGATCTCCTTTGCCCCTTTGAACCAATTGTTTTTTTTTAAAAGCAGTGTTAGATTGACTCCTGGATAGGAACGATAGGCTGCTGAACTTTGGCTGACCTCACTCTCCTTAGTCCCTTCTGGGTATGTGCAACCCAAGGGGAGAGTTTAGCCTCCGGCCAGCAACCCCTTTGTGTGGGAAAATGTCCTTTCTTTTATTGGTGGCCTGGGTGTCAGGGTAGAGGAGCCCAGGGGCGGTGTGTTACCGGGGCTCTCAGAGAAGTCGGGACAGACCCAGGAAGGTGGGCAGAGTAGTGTAGGGAGATGATAAAACGCTCCCCCGGAGGGGAGGAGTAGAGTACTCAGATGGAGAGGAGCTGTGCAGCAGTGCTGCCATGTAGCAGGGAAGAGTGTTACGCTATACCCACAGGGAGAGCAGTGGAGGGGTGTCACAGGCAGAAGATATGTGGAGCAGGACCCGGGGAGTCCTTGTGTGCATGGATCAGGGAGGAAGAATGCCGGTCAGTCCCTGCGTGGGCCGTGGAATGGAATCCGGCCAGGGGATCACCGTGCTGGAGCCTAGAGCCCGTCCTCTGCATTAGTTGCCACTGTGGATCACTAAGGGGATGCTGCTGTTGCTGCTGTTGGATTAAAGCAAAAGTGCTGCCAGATAGGAGAGAGGATTCCCCCCTGAGAAGCACCCACCTGCCTGTGACGAGGTCACTGCCGGGGAGATCGGTGCCAGGACCGCGGAAGCCTGGGAGAGGGCTGCGCTGCCAGCTGTTTAGGGGAGTGCCTGCTGCATGGACCCCTGCTACCCCTGGATTATAATTACCGGACTCCGAAACAACCCAGAAAACTGCCTACCCAAGGATTGCCTCCCCGTACCTGCCTCAAAGATCCCTTTATATGCCGCCAAATGGAAGTGAGGGTACTTTTTGGACCCTCTGCTACTTGGATGATTATTGCTGGACCCTGCACCGGCAAGAGGACCCTAACTGGATTGTCCACCAGAGACCCCTGTGAGTGCCAACTATAGACTGTTATTTACTTGCAACTGACCATATCCGGAGTTGACTATCTGGTCCTGACCTGCTGCCCGGAATAGACATATATCATCCTGTTGACTGTCGCCTGCCGCCTGGTGTCCAGTACCCACGGTCACAGAGAAGACAGCCACAAGGGTTGCTCGGGAGAATTGAAGGCGCCCGGGAGAAGACCTCCCCACCTGTCGCTGGATGCTGGAGGAGTGCCCGCGTACCAGCAGACCAGCACTGAGGGGCTGACTGCATGCTGGAATCAGAGAAAAGGGGCCCGCACCGTGACTTGGCCACCGCCGCTAACCGGAGGGACGCCCACCTGGAGGAAGGCTGTGCTGGGAGGACCTGTCGGACAGCGGGCAAAGGAAAGGACAGCCCCAAAGGAAAGGATGCAAGGACCCCTCAGCTGCAGCATTTCCCCTGCCGGACAGTGCCCCGGAGAAAACGAAAGGGGGACCTAGGATTGCCTCCCCTAACCCCAACATAGGGTAGAAGAGAGCTGCTGAACGGAACCCCCGGGAGGGGGAAAACTTACTCCATTGTATGATAGTGGAGTGCCTGCCTAAGGACCGCTAATTGGAGCTCTGGGGCTGTGCTTAGCATCCCGGAGCTCTGCTGGATGTCGAATGGGGCTGAACTGCCACAGCTTGCGGTGAGACAGAATACCCCCTATTTTAGCACTTGTACCTCTGCCCTCCTCTGGTTCTCTCCTGCCACTAGTCAGGTCCATTATACTGCTGCTTTTCCCTGCTTATATCCTGGGTCCAGAGTTAGTGTGGGGTCCAGACTCACCATGTAGATAGCCCCAATTAGGCTGGAGATAGGGTTTGTCTGCTAGATTCAGCGGTTTGTGTAGTAAGTTAGGGATAGATTGCCACTCTCCTTCTATAGTTCTGTGATGTCTCATTAAGGTCCCTACTCTGCTCTGTTGTTACCCACCAGCTCATGCTGGGAGTGGTGTGTGATGGCTATTGCGCCAGCTCATGTCTGAGATGTTTAAATGCTTTGTTTTTCTTGCTATAAAAGGTAGTCATTTGCTAATGTTATGTCAATGCTTAATTCTTGCCATGGAAGGTATTGTCATTTTGCTAATGTTATTTCCATGCTCTGTGCGCCCCAAAAGCCTGCATAAACTACGCAACTGTTGTACTGTGCTGGACTGTTATTTGCTACAAGTAAAACTGCACACTATCCAGGCCTGCAGGTGTTTCTCGTCATTGATATTATTGTGTGCTGTATAGACTGCCGTAATACCAGCTTACCTGCTTTCTCTGCTATATTCTCTGTACATCCCAAAAGCTTGCAGTAACCACGCATTTGTTGAACTGTGCTGAACTGTTTTTTGCTACAAGTAAATTTGCATTTGCTGAGGTTATTTAATATCTAAAAGTAAGTTGAGTGTATTTAAATTTGCTTGTGCTTAAAATCATTATGACTTGTGTGACCTTTTATCCAATATAATAAGACTGTAAAGTGTATTGTAACTGTATTTATTCGAAAGGGGTCCTAGACTGCACACCCTGACTATATATAATGGGAGGTGTTACCTGATGAGACTATTAATGCAGGCACAGAAAAATACAAATCACAAGTGCACAAATCCAAATTACTGATTATATATAAATACATAATGGAATAAAATTTTGCAATAAATAGAGGTTTTTAGCATAATCATGGCCAAGGTTATGGGCCTACCCACCATATCCAGGTAACCTCTGTAGGGTAGGTCCTTAACATACTAGGGTTCAAATCCAGAGCGCAGGACCCCCCAAACCAACTCAGCCGACCCACCCCAGGGCACCGCTCTAATGAGAAAGGTGAAGTGTAAAGTCAGATAGGTAAGAGCAGCTACGGCTGCATATATAGGATGGAGAAATAAAAATACAAATATAATAAACAAACAGTAAAAGTGTTAAAATGTGCCCAAATGGAAAAATGTGTTATAATGCGATGCCCTGAAGCAGACCAACCAAAGCAATCCAGGGGACCCACGCCCCAAAAATCAACCCAAAGTTGCACTACAGTATATAATTTGTAGGACTTACCTAAATTGTGTCTATTAGATCTTCACACTGGATCTTGAAATCTTATTGACATCTTCGGGAAGATGGCACTGTGCAGTGACAGCAAAGACTCTGGCACTGTGCCTTTGCTCTCTAGTGCACATGCTTCATCTTCCCGAAAGATGTCACTGGGAAGATGGCACCTTGGAGGAGGAGGAGGGACCCGCTTGCTGGAGTAAGGTAAGATTCCTGGGGGCAGGGGGAGCCCATTGCTCAGATGAGTATGTCCGCTGCCCACTGGCATTAAGATGCCCTTGTGAGGGGTATGTTTAACTGTGGACTTAAGCTATGTGCCCCATAGTACAGGTGATTGATAAATCCACCACAAAGGAGGGGATCGTTAGTTAGTGATGTTTTCAGAAAATTTATAAAAATATCCTGTCCAATCTCTTGTGGGACCGAAACCAATAGTTTTGTGTATGAGATCAATGGGGAATCTCCTTACTGCAAGTGAGGTGTTCAGTGTGTGGCTGGTCACAATGAGTTAGGAATGGGGTTGGTATAAAAGATATACAGTAAAAAGATCGACAATCACTAGATAGACACCAAATGGTAGACAGGAACAAGAGGTCGACAGGTACAAAAGGTCGACATGGATGAAGATATACAGGTACAAAAGGTCAACATGGTGAAAAGGTCGACACATTAAATGGTCGATGCAAAAAATGGTCGACTTTTTATTTTATTTTTTTTTCTAACCCTAATCTTCACCCTAACCATAACCCTCCCTCCTGGTGCTTAACCCTAACCATCCCTCCTAGTGCCTAACCATAACAATTACTCCTAGTGCTTAATCCTAACCATTGTTGTAAGTGACTAACCTAACCTCCTTCCTAGAGTCTAACCCAAAAGCTGGGTACACACTATACAGATATATCTGCAGATGATGGTTGTTCGTACACACTGAACCACCATCGTCTGTGCCTGCCCGCAGGTGCCGGTGACCAGGGGGCGTGTTCCGGTGAGTGGGGGGCGTGTCCCACACCCCTCCTCGCGGCCGCCGCTGTGTGTGTACGGGCGGTCTACAGACATATCTGTTCATCGGCTGTGCAGCACAGCCAATGCGATATGTCGATGAATGCCGACGTTCACCGACATATCGCGGGTACACACTGCCCGACGGCCAGCATATACATTAGCCGATCAATCGATCGGCCAATATATCTGTCAGTGTGTACCCAGCTTAACCCTCATTTCAATGTCGGCCTTTTGACCCTGTCGACCTTTTGTACCTGTCTATCTTCATCCTTGTTGACCTTTTGTGTGTTGACCTTTTGTGCCTGCCTACCTATTGACTGTCTAGACATTGTCAAACTGTTTACTGTAGATCTATTGATTGGAAGCCGATAAGAATGGCAAACCTGTACAATGATGAGACTCAGCGCTGCACGCAACATTTATGTAGTTAAGTGTTTCTTTGCTTCTGCTGGTGCACAAAAATCCCTAAAAACTTCTACAGCACATGCTTACATAGAGCGTATGCACAAAGGCGCTGTCTTGAAAAAGTTAAGGGCTTTTCTGGGCAGAGACTGGGAGGTGGCTTAGTCACGTACAGAGATGGTCTGTCTTATGGGTGTATCAGAGGCATGTTGGTGAAAGTGGCTGCATAAAGAAACGCTCAACTGCTGACATAGGAGGCCATACTCGGAAGGAGAAACTGCCCCTGCCATAAGGCTGGTGCAAGTTTCAAAGATGCTACCACCATCATCTATGGACGCTGACAGTGGGCGTCTCAGTCCCTGCACATTCAGATCAACAGATGTACACAAGAGAAGGATTTTAAAAAGGCTTTTGCATATCGTACACGTAGACAGGCGACCGCCAATAGACGCAGATGCGGGAGCTTGTGGCTCCACCTCTGAATCAGCTCCAAGATGTTTTGGAGACAGCAACCTCTTACCCAGAGGATCTCATTTAGAAATAGGTGCAAATCCATTTTATTGATAAAAATGAGCATCTAGACAAACCCTGTTTTAAGGGGTGCAAATGTATTTTGTTTTTTTTGTATGCAATGAAATTGTGGCCTGCTTGTGCATATACAGTAGCACACAACCACTGGGCAGCTTTGTTTGTGCATTGTGATTCAGACTCCTGTAGGGAACTGCCCCTTACCTACTCTAAAGCTGCATACACACACAACGATGTTAGTAACCAACGATTTTAGTGAACGATTTTCGTCCAGATTGTCCCTTGAAAAAGTTAACGAAAATCGTTTATAAAAATCGTTGGTTACTAAATTAATGAACGATTCTCATGAACGATGAACGTTTTTTTAATCATGCATTACAGTAAATGGACATTGTTCATCATACATCGTTCATTCTGTACAACATGAACGATTTTCTGAATGAAAATCATTTGTTGGACAGTCAGAATGAACTACAAACTACAAACGTAAACGCGCATGAACGATTATCGTTCATCTTTCACCTTAAAAGATGAACGATTTTATAAACGATTTAACGATAACGATGTCATTATAGTTAAATCGTTCAAAAAATCGTTATGTGTGTACACACCTTAAATCTGTCCACACATTGGGGCTGACTCATATCCACTCGCAAGCGCTATGCGCTCGCAAGCGGGTCGATGTTTGCCCCTGCGCATGCGCCGCCTCCAGAGTGTGCATGCGCGAAACCCGGCCAGCGACGGGTGCTCTGTCGCTACAGGTCTCGCACCAAAACAGGGCGGCTGTCGATTGTGATTGACAGCTTGCCCCGTTTTTGAGGCAAGCAGGGGGGGTGGCTACACAAACTGAGGCGTTGTCAGTGGTGAGCTTCCTCTATTTAGAGCAGGAAGCTCACTGGGGCTTGCGAGAACGAGACTCTACCACAAGGGTCTCGTCGCAAGCCGCGATGGTCACGACCATCGCGACCATCACCTGGCCGCTCGCAAAAGCTGTGGGTGGTCACCCACAGCTTAGCGAATGGCCAGGAGGCCGGCTCCATAAGAAAAAAAATGCCCTGATTCAGAGTGAGCGCTCTGAAAGAGCGTCCGGCTCTGAATCAGGGCCATTGTACATTTGCTCTCATCTCCTGCCCCACAGCACAACATGGTTTTGCCATGGTGCAAACTTGCACCTTTCAAGATCGATTAACTTCTAACTCCAAATAAAGCACAGAATGTGTAATACTTTCCAGCTACTGAATGCAAATACAGGTACAGTAGGTGTAGATATGTATTATATGGAAATTCACGTGTTAATGTGTTACATTCCGCTGTGTATAACATGAATCATCACTGAAAAGGTTGTCCTGGAGCGACAGCAGGAAAGCACAAAAATGGACTGAAACCCCCTTACTCATGGTAAGGGGAAAAGTATTTTAGGTTATGTATTTTGTTTTCTTAAAAATGTCATGCCTGAATTAATATTGTAGCAATTAATGCTAAAGGTCTGACTTTCTGCTTGTGGATGACTGATGCAAGTGAAACCAGTTTGGCAGCTCAGCTAATCATTTTCTGGTGTATGAGAATGGTGTCACTACTAGAGTGACATTTCCACATATTTTTGCTACACATATCCATAAATAATATACATTCTTTGTTTTAAATAAAAGTTGTAACATTCTGTATTTCTGTGTTTTCCACCAGCAAAGACAGTAATAAAATGCTGAATAGGCATCAAATGTTAAATAAACAAGTGAAAAATCCCCAAATCCTTTTTTTTTTAATCTTGTAGCCCCTGCAACGGACACAAATCCACTGCAAACTGATGTGGTACACTATCTTTTCATAGCCGGTGGGTGACGCTGCCATACTGTATGTGATTGCTGTTAATAATCATGGACTATAGTCCGAAAGCAAAACCTAAGCCATTTATAGCCAGCTAAAGCTCACATTCATGCTGCCTTGGTACTCTGCAGCTGAGCTCCACATACTGCCTTAATAATACCCCTTATTAGCAGTAAAAAGGGCTATTAGACCCTATAGAATAAGTCCTTTCTATATAAGCACATGCACATAGATGCTAGATGGACCATGCTCACAGCATGCAGTAATTCTTGTGTCCGTGTTCATGTATTTTTTTGTGGGCTTTAAGTTAATATCAGGCAAATTGTACCACTAGCTCATGAATACAATGTGTGATCCTACGGGATTATGAATAATTGGTATCACATTGTATAGCTTTCCATTCCTTTCTTAACAATGTAGGAAGATATTAGCATATTACTCCTTGTATTGGCAAAAGGCCACATTACCTAAAGCCTGGAGTCTATGCCCAACCAGTCCTCAGCTACAGAGTTCCAATGAAGAGGAATGAATAGAATGTAACAGTCGGGTTTGAGCTGCAGGGCTGTTGCAGTGGAAATGAGCGAGGTGCTGTGAGGTCCTGCTAGCCTCAGGAGCTCATTCAGACCCAGACGCTAAGCTGCGCTCTCACGCAGCTAAAAGGGGCAGGGTACGCAAATGCCGCGATCGCACTTTCTGATGTAAGGACGCCCTCCTTAGAGAGCGACGGCAGAGCGAATGCACGCCGGAGTATAAAGCCGCCCACCTTTCTATCTTAGCACACGTCATCTCCAGGAAGTGTTTGATTAATCGGATACATCGAGAGCCATCGGATCTGCATGCAGCGCAAGAGGTAGACCCTACCCAACCGCAAGCACTGCGATCACTGCTGGCTAAAATACAACCAAGTGACATGTACAATGACACTTCTTTGCTAATTATGCACACCCCTAAAACGCCATTTAGACGCCCAGACACGCCTGTGTTCGCACATCCACTCCCACGTTCTCAAGCACCTTCCCCTGTTCCCACCCACAAACACCGCTATCTGTCACTCAAAGAAGTGCCCAGTCTGTGTCCTATGAGCGCACAATTCCCGACCGCAATGAGTGACTCACGCATGGGCATTTTGATACATACCCATGCGCAAACGTGCGATAATCGCCCATAGCGTGCGTATGCAGCTTAGCGAAAGGGTCTGAATCAGGCCCTCAGGTCACAGCATTATACAGTGCAACAGTGGCAATTATGGCAAAGTGAGTGAGAATGAGACAGACTGATGTGAGGAAGTGAGCTGGGGTGGTAAAACCTGAGGAACATGATCTACTGAAGCTTGTAATTGATTGTGCAGTGCAGTTACACTATGGGGCAGAATGGTTGCATCTTCAGGGCAAGTCCTAGTCAGCAAAGGTCGAGACGACTGTAGTAATGACGCAAGTCAGTATGAAAAAAAATACCCAAGTATTATTTTCACAATGCAAAGTTTTAATATAGTTGCTTATTTTATTGTTGTGCATTCCATTGTACCATTTACAGTAAGAGCTTGGGTGCAAATTGCTAATATAAAACTGAAATGAAAGTGATCTGTAATATCACATTCTGTATGAACTGACCAGGCTGTATAGACATTAACCATAGCTGACAAAAGCATGGTAATTATGTATTGCCTGATGCTTAGTTTCATGCATATTGGATGTCATTTCGGCTAAAAAAGAGTTGCACATTAAAATAGCATATTTACACTCATATGCTGAGACGTACATGCATGCTAAGTACATCATACGAGCAAAATGTATGTCAGGAACATGCAGGGCTATATAGAGCCGGGCCGGGCAATGACAAAGGGGGCGTGGCCCCACTCTGGTACAAAAATAAATAAAAAATATAGGCCCCCATTTAACTAACGAGTTTTATCACCAAAACGAGTGATGAATGTCACTGTATATGATAAATGGTGCTCCAGCCAATCAGCTCCCAACTGTCATTTTTCTAATAGTGGACAGTTGGGAGCTGATTGGCTGGAGCACCATTATTTATTTATTTATTAACAGTTTCTTATATAGCGCAGCATATTCCGTTGGAAACATAAACAGAACAAAACTGGGTAATAACAGACAGATATATAGGTAGGAAGGCCCTGCTCGCAAGCTTACAATCTATCATACACAGTGAAATTTATCACTCGTTTTGGGGATAGAACCCATTAGTAAATGAGGCCCATAGTATCTACGGAGCCGAGAAGCGACGTTGTATGCTCCACAGTGGGGTTCCGTTGTGCCTCGCAGCCAGGGGCAGAACCAGGTGTGATTGCTCTTCCTGATTGTGCTCAGCGGCAGCAGTATTCTCCCTGTACTCACTGCAGCCCAGCACATGGCAATGTATGCTGGGCACTGCTGCCGCTGACAGGAATATGAGAGGGTAGGGGGGTGGGAGCTGTGGACCCGGCCCCTCTAGCAAGCCCTCTAGCAAGCCCTCTAGTAATCAGTACCTGCTTCCTCCTCTCGGTGTCTCTAGGCATATGTTACAGTTCCATACACATACAACCAGGGCCGGCCCACCCAGGGCCGGCGTAGAGCGCCAGTCGGCAAAGGGCGCTGCGAACTGCAAAGCCGCCGGGCCGCAATTTTAGAGAGATGATGAACCCTGGGTTCATCTCTCTACTGTATGTGGCAAAACTCAGGGGTGGTCCGGACTGCCGATCCGCGATAATACCTAATTAATGTCCGCCCGGTCAGACTTGGCAATAGATTTACTGACCGGGAGGACTAAAGCTGGCCACACACTAGACCAACTTACATCCAACCAGCCAACTTGTTGATTGGTTGGAATGAAAATCTGGTAAGGAATGGGAGTAAATGATGATCAGCAATTTGCTCCTAAATGCCAGAAAACAGATGAAAATGGTCGTTCAGACAAGTTTGAACAAATTGTTTAGATCAAACATTTAACAAACAACAGTTTTTGTTCATTTTCTGGCATTTGGGAGCAAAGTGCTGATTGTCATTTGCTTTCATTCCTTACCAGATTTTCATTCCAACCAATCAACAAGTTGGCTGGTTGGATGTAAGTTGGTCTAGTGTGTGGTGAGCTTAAGGCTGCCTTGTATCTAACTCAGTCAGCAGCTCCACCTCCTCTGGTTCCGCAGCGCGGCGTGATGACGTCACGCCCGGCGCCGCACACCTGCTCGCTGCCTTGTACTTCAGTGCTGTGCCAGTGATGAGGAGTTGCATGCAAACGCTCCTCTTAGGACACCCACATGGTCATTAGAAGTGAAGGTGAGCAGCGATACTGATTACCCACCTGTCAGGCTGCTTGTCACAGCTGTTGCAGCCTTGGGGGAGGGGGGAAGGAGGAGGATGGAGGGTGCATTATATAAGTATACATAATTCACAATTGGGAATTTATATATATCTATATATCTTATAACTATTATCTTTTGTTTAAACTCAGCAAATTAAATTAAAACACTAATATATATATTTATTAGTGTTTTAATTTAATTTGCTGATTTTAAACAAAGGACAATAGTTGTAAGATATAGATAGATAGATAGATAGATAGATAGATAGATAGATAGATAGATAGATAGATAGGTTAGCTGGTGTGCGGCCTCTTTTGACTGCATACAGGTAATTACCACTCAATGTATACTTCCACACTGTGTAGCAGGGCAATGTATAATCCAGTGTTCTAAAAATAGTACCAGTGTCCCAATAAATTCCAGACAGCTGCTCTCCTTGAATATCCCAAATCCCATGAGTGAAATAGCTATTAAAGAAAGACAAAAAGGGGGTACTCCATAGTGCTTAAAAAGTTTTCATTCACAAACCCATCTAAAAACAGTGCGTCTGAGGTATGGTGTACTCGTACCAAAATTTAAACAGTGTTGGCTGATTACCACATGGTTTAAAAGGTTATACTCCACCGACAAGCTGGAACATCACCATCACTGGGTTTCAACTTTTTCCACGAAAACACGCCCATTTTTTCGGCTCGTGACTTGCACGCACAAAGTCCAACAAGGGGCGCTGAAATCTATCTTCGCTTACCAAATAATTAAGGCTCGGGCCGGCCCTGCATACAACCCTATTTTTAACAATTTGTTTTGCTTGTGAAGTACGCATTTGCGATCTTAATACAATTTCTAAATAAAACACTCTAGTATAGTAGGTACAGCTCTCATCTTCAAGCACACACATAAAAACATAATAGAAGCACAAGCAATGACGAAATCACCTGTCATCTTCAGAGATTAAGGGGTCTATTTGCTAAGCAGTGTTAGGAGAGAGAGTGAAAAGTGATAAGGTACCAGCCAATCAGCTCCTAACTGCCATCTCACAGGCTGTATTTGAAACATGACAGTTGGGAGCTGAGTGGCTGGCACCTTATCACTTTTCACTCTGTCTCCTAACACTGCTTAGTAACTAGACCCCTAATTCACAATCACACAATCAGGAGTGGTTGTAGTAGAGTGCTGGTGATGTCATTATCATCAGCACATATCAGCACCACCAGCACTTGGCCACCTATCAAATGCTATGGCTTGGAGGGGTATGGTGTAATAGATTGACAATTTAGATTCACAGACAATAGGTAGACAACAGATGGTTGACAGGTAATAGGTTGACATGGTCAAAAGGTCAAAAAGTCGACTGTTAAATGGTCAACAGAGCAAAAGGACGATGATTAAAAATTCAACAGGTTCAAATGGTCGATACACAAATGGTCAACACATTTTATTTATTTATTTAACCCTTATCCTAACCCCACCTAGTGTCTATCCCTAACACTGGTTCCCAGCCCTCACCCTAGTGCCAAATCCTAACCCTCTCCCTGGTGCCTAAATCTAGCCCTAGCCTAACCCTAACCGTCCCCCCTGGCAGCCTAACCCTCCCCCTTGTGTCCATCCCTAACTTCCCCACTAGTGCCCAAACCTAGTCCTAGCCTAACTCTAACCTTCACCCCTGGCAGCCCTAACCCTCCCCCGGATGGCATTGTATTTATACATCAGTCTGTTTGTCACTATGATTTTCAAAGCAGCAGCCATTGCTTTTCCCTTTAACGTGTTGCCGTTGAGTTGGGTGATTGACTGAAAGTGGGGGTTTGCTTTGGTACCAAGATTTTAGGAGTTTGTTGACATGCTCCTGATCAGTAATCCCATGCAGGTGATCTTCTTCCTTCTCCGTCTTCTTGGTCAGACGAGCCCCCTTCATCTCCTTGTGCATGCTCTGGAAGAAATGAAGGATGCATTTGTGAGCAAAGTCCCGTGCGTGCTCACAACAAGTCTCGTCAAAGATCTTCTGCTCGATGTCAATGTAGTTGCTCCAGTAGCGGGTCTGCAGAAAGGCTGTCTGGTCAAAGCAAGGCTTAAGGGAACGGGCCAGGAACGCCAGGATGATGAGACACAGGAGGATGCTCCATCCTAAAGCCTGGATTCAAAGTACATTGAAATACAGAATGAAACAATCTGAGCAGGCAAAGAGTATAGGCATTAGTATTCCAGTATCCAGTTATTTATATAATCACCTTTCATATTCTCTCAATCAGTTTCTCAGGAGGGAGAATGTGACAGAGGCAGTTGGGGGGTGAGGTTTGAATTAAAGAATTAAATTACGTGGGAGGGTGGTTCAAAATCAAATAGAGTGGAGGAGGAAACAGGCGAAGGAGAAATTAATTACAAGGGAGGGGTGAAATGATTTACAAGGGATGGCAACGGGGTAAACATATTGCAAATGACATATGTTCATACATGTATACAGTATATGTACATGTTACAGCTAATGTCATAAATTTACATTATCAGGCTAATATCAGCAATAGTTGCATTCTGACATTCGCTAATGTACCGTAATACACCTAAATATAATATACAGTAGAGTGAGACATTTGCAGTCAATGGAAAATATAATGTTTACATTATGGCAGACAAAATATTCCTTTTGTAGACTGCAGTGCAGAGGTCCCCAAACTCAGTCCTCAAGGACCCCTAACAGTCTAGGTATTAAGTACAGTATATCCATGCCTGAGCACCGGTAGTTTAATTAGTACTTCAGTAGATTTCATATACCATGGATATCCTTAAATCCTGGACTGTTAGGGTGCCTTGAGGACCGAGTTTGGGAGTCACTGTTGTAGTGTAAATGTGCCTGACATAACTTAGAGGACACCACAAACAAATATTTAATGTCTTAAAAATTGTTGTACATTTAGAGGTATATTTACTAAAGTGTTGGTTTTTAGAAGTGGAGTTGTTGCCCATACCAACCAATCAGATTCTACTTATAATTTTTCTGGAATCTGATTGGTTGCTATGGGCAACATCTCCACTTCAAAAAGCCCACACTTTAGTAAATATGGGGTCTATGTACTAAGCCTTGGAGAGAGAGAAAGTGGTACCGTACCAACCATTGAGCTCAGAGTCCTAACTGTCATTTTTCACAGCCTGTAACATGGCAGTTAGGAGCTGATTGTCTGGTATTTTATCTCCATTCACTTTATCTCCATCCAAGGCTTAGTAAATAGACCCCTATGCCCCTTAGGCTCCTGTAGTCCTACCCTAAACACATTTGTGCACTAAGGATGTTTGAACCAGCTACATCCCCTTGTGGATACACTCCTGTCATTGGTTAAGTGGCGCTGGTCCGTGATGCTCACCCTCTTATATAAATGTGCTTATTCTCATTGTGGGGTGAATCTGAATATGAGTCAGACGCAGACATACACCATGACATACACCATGTAGCGCTAGTCGCACTGTGCCATGGCATATTGAGCCGCATCGTAACATACTGAAGCACAGGAAAAGTGCCAGAGAGTGTAATACAACTTTCTGTCCACCAGATGTCGCTTTTCCTAAACTTCACTGCGCATGCATAAAAAAAAGACAATGCAATGTCTGTAATACCATCGCTGATTGTCTGACTGAACCTGTCCTTAGGTATGAGAGCTGTAATTGAGTGTGTAATAAAGTATTAAATCATTCGGTGTGCGATTCCTGAGTACACTTTTGAAAAACAATTTATAATTGTGTTCTGCCATCATTATTACAGCATATTATGCTAGATACAGGTATCAGCAAGATACATTTTAGAAAAGTCAGTGCCAGTCCGTGCGACATTGTTCTGCAGTGATGTGTGGCACTCACACAGTGATAACATGCCTTAGAAATGAACCTTTGGGCTTGAAGGACACTGTATAAAACCATCACTGAACTACAAGTCTCAGCCCAGAAAGAGGTGTCTCTGGATTACAAACTGACTGTGCATTTTATGTCGCACACTCGTGGCAATGTCGGCACTGCTGTGCCACTAGCAGCTTGTACAACATGTCGCTAATCTGTACACAGCAGTAAGTGCCTTCACTGCGGCACTGCAGAAAGTGGTGTGGGGCACTCACACAGTGATGGCATGTCTTAGAATTTAGTAATGGGGTATGAGCAGTAGTGTATGAAATTGTCACTGAACTACAAGTCTCAGCCCGGAAATAGATGTCTCTGGATTACAAACTGACTGTGCTTTTCATACCGCACACTTGCGAAAATGTTGGCACTGCTATGCCACTAGGAGCTTGTACAAAACGATTTCAAAGTGCCACAGTGACCGTAACTTACTGCTGTGTACCAATTAGCAACATGTTGTACAAGCTCTTAGTGGCACAGCAGTGCCGACATTGCCGCAAGTGTGCGGAATGAAACGCATAGTCAGTTTGTAATCTAGAGACACTTCTTTCTGAGATGAGACTTGTAGCTCAGTGATGGTTTTATACACCACTGCACAGACCGCACTACTAATTTCTAAAGCATGCCACCACGGTCTACATTGCCAAGGTCACTGGCACTTACTGATGTGTACCGATTAGCAATATGTTGTACAAACTCCTAGCGGCAAAGCAGTTTTCCTAGCAGCTGGGGGATGGTGTCCTAGCAATGGTCACCATTCCTTTCATTTTCAGGGCACAAGTACTGTGATTGCAAGGGCAGACCTTGAGCTGACTGCTTAAATGGCTAAGAAAGCGTCCTTTATTATGTTAATGAAAGGCTCTTGCTTGCTTTGGGGGAAGCGACTTAGAGGGCACACCTAATTAGTAATGTGATCACACCACCCACTCCAAAGATTTCAAACAGTACAGTAGCCCGCCCCCTCAACAACTACCACCATGCATTCTTAAAGAATACTATTATATAATAATTTTTTTTTAAATGTACTTTGGTGTGTTTCATGTCAGAATTTGCAGCTAGCACTAAATGATAAATTAACAAAAAAACCTCTAATATTATGTACTGTATGTGTCCCCTTACAACCTTATTCACCATATAAAACACTATACAGCAAGCCACGCACAAACTGATCATTGACCCATACTGTAGTCTCATCAGCACAAGTCTGCAACACAGGCACTTGCTGCAAGTGTCCGACATAAAACGCACAATCAGTTTGTAATCCAGAGACACCTCTTTCTGGGCTGAGACTTGTAGTTTAGTGATGGTTTTATACACCGCTGCTCAGACCCCAGTACTAAATTCTAAGACATGCCATCACTGTGTGAGCGCCGCATACCAATTTCTACAGTGCCACAGTGACCAGCACTTACTGCTGTGTACCAATTAGCAAAATGTTGTACAAGCTCGTAGTGGCACAGCAGTGCCGACATTGCCGCATGTGTTCGGCATAAAATGCACAGTCAGTTTGTAATCCAGAGACACCTCTTTTTGGGCTGAGACTTGTAGTTTAGTGATGGTTCTATACAGCCCTACTCAGACATCATTGCTAGTTTCTAAGACATGCCATCACTGTGTGACGCTGCACACCACTTTCTATAATGAAAAGTGAACATCACTTACTGATGTGTAACGATTGGTGTCAAGCTCACCGGAAGACCGGCACCATTGAAGATCCCAATGGGTAAGTAAACTAACTATACCTAACTCTCCCGCCCCTAACCCTCCCTTAGGGGTGCCTAACCTCCCCCCCTAGTGCCTAACCCTAACCCCTCCTAAGTGCCTAAACCTAACCTCCATCCCTGCAGCCTAAACCCCCAGGGGTGCCTAACCCTAACACCCCCTTCCCCTAGCCTAACCCTCCTGGGGGGGTGCCTAACCCTATATCCCCCCGGGAGCCCCTATGCTAACCCTCCCCTCCACAGCTATCCGCACCCGCCGCCCGGCTTACCTTCAGTCAGTATGCCGGGTCTCGGGCTCCTGGCATAGGGATAATGATAGGCATCTGAATTTTGATGCCTATCATTAGTCCACTGTTGGGATTGCTCAGTCGGGAAGCCGGCGGTCGGCATTTCGACCATCAGCTTCCTGACTGCATACCAGTCAGTTTGTAATCTAAAGACACCTCTTTCTGGGCTGAGATTTGTGCTTCATTGATGATTTCATACAGCGCTGATAAAACCCCACTACTAATTTCTGAGGCATGCCATCACTGTGTAAGTGTTGCACATCACTGCCGAAAATAGCCTTCCATGCAGAATTACTTCAGTATTGTACTGTATTCAAGACACTATTTACACTCTGCAATACTGTACAGTATGTGATTGGTCCGCCTGTCAGGGCTTACTGTTCTATTGTATTCTGTAGTGCCATACTGTATCCATCCACTGCTGTATTATTCACCACTTATTCACATTTACTCACTGGAGCACTGGCCACCCAATGGTGAAGCTGTGTATTGCATGCCATGGATTTTGTCAAGTCTCACTGCGCCTTACCGCGCTATATTCTCATGTCGTTACTTAGAAGCCTTTATGGCGCTATGAGCAAAGATGTAGCACGACACATCTGTATGTGACCATCGGCATTGTGCCCACCTCTGAATCAGGCCCAGAGTATTTCATTGCATTATTTCTCCAATTTTTAATTGTTTTAAGCTTGAAACTAAAAGGTGCCACATGTAATCTCCTCACCAGGGCTGTAGAGACCGCGGATGGCCCTGGGTACTGGAGGGGGCATGGCCAAATAGTGGAGGAGTATGAACCATCTGTTCATATTTTTCCTATCTACTTTAGTTTCAGGAAGCCCTTGTGGAGAATGGAGTATATTCATGCATCCGGAAGTGCGCTGAGCTAACCATTACTTACACTAACTAGATTGGGCAAAATGATTTAAGATAAAGTTATTACAGCACAAGGGTTATGGATGTGGGATTCACCTGTGACCAGCATTTCAGGTATCTGGAAACAGCTTTCCTTGAGGTATTGTTCCTGATCATGACGTCCTCCTTACAAGGCACCTTGTACAGCAGGAACTGCATGTCTGGTGAAGTGTTGTTTGCAAAGCCTGGGAATTTGTCTGGGTCCACAGAGCCACTAAATGCACAGACAAAACAATTCCCATCCAGGAGTGTAGTCAAAATCCAGACCACTGGAGCAACCATGGCCCGTGTGAGCACTGAGGTGCACATATACCTGCAGTTATAGAACAATATAAAATTAATGACTACAGTATGTTTCTCTGCATCACTCACATTTTAGTGTTCTTGACATGATCACTTTGAAACTGAAAAACCACAGTGAGTACAAATCCTCTTACTGTACATTGTTCTTTTATTGTTTTCTTGTCTAAAGAAAGATACGTCCATTATTTTTTAACATAGCATACAACCAACCACATACCAAATACAGCATACACACAAGCACATAACCAAACCAAGTAAACACACAACCAAACACAGCATATACACAACCACATAACCAAACAGCATACACTCAACGACATAACACCAAACAGCATACACATAAACACACAACCAAACACAGTATACACACAACCAAACACAGCATACAAACAGCCACATAACCATGTAAACACACAACCACATAACCAAACACAGCATATACACAACCGCATAACCAAACAGCATACACTCAACCACATAACGTCAAACAGCATACACATAAACACACAACCAAACACAGCATACACACAACTACATACTAAACACAGCATACAAACAAGCACATATAAAAACACTGCATACACACAACCACATAACCAAACACAGCATACACACAGCCACATAACCAAACAGCATACACACAACCACATAGCCAAACACAGGATACACACAACCACATACCAAACACAGCATACACACAACCACATAACCAAGCACAGCATACAAACAAGCACATAACCAAACACTGCATACACACAACCACATAACCAAACACAGCATACACACAGCCACATAACCAAACAGCATACACACAACCACATAATCAAACACAGGATTCACACAACTACATACCAAACACAGCATACACACAACCACATAACCAAACACAGGATACACACAACCAGGGGCAGAACTATGGGAGACAATGGAGGCCCCTGCCGCCGGGCTCCTGCATTGAAGGGGCACCTCATCCATTGTCCACAACATATTCACCCCACTTAGGGCTGTAACTATGGGCCTGATTCTGACCCGCTTGCGAGCGCTGAGCGCTCGCAAGCGGGTCGATGGAGGCGGCTCCATCGTGCGCATACGTGAGACCCGAATAACGATGGCCAAGCCGTCGTTATGGGTCTCGCACCAAAGGGGGCGTGCTGTCGATGTTGATTGACAGCACGCCCCCTTTGGTGGGCGTGCCAGGGGCATGGCTGCCCAGATGGAGGCGTTCCCATGGGAACACCTACCGTCTGGGTCCAGCCCCACTGACATCACTAGTGATGTCAGTGGGAGTGCTTTTGGCTCTGATAGAGCCAAAAGCACTCCTGGGCTTGCGGCAGCGAGACCCTATCGCAGGGTCTCGTCGCAAGCACGATGGTCGGGATGGTCTTGACCATCGCGACCATCATTTTGGCCGCTCACTATAGCTGTGGGTGGTCACCCACAGCTATGCGAGCAGCCAGGAGGCCGCTCCAAAAAGGAGAAGGGACGGCCCTGATTCAGAGCGAGCGCTCTGTCAGAGCGTCCGGCTCTGAATCAGGGCCCATGTACCCGGAGTGTACCGTCATGGCTGCCCAATACAGGGCACCCCTTCCCGGCACCTGAGAAGCCACCATACACTATTGTAGAGCTCCATGTCAGACCATCAGCTGCCACCTTCTTCTATCTATAGCCTGTCTGCATGCACATTGGTACATTACAGTGTCAGCGGCTGTGACAGGGGGGGGGGCAACAAATTATAACTTGCCTCCGGGTGTCTGGGATGAACTTACGCCACTGCACACAACCACATACCAAACACAGCATACACACAACCACATATGCAAACACTCAACCACACAACATACACACAACCACATACCAAACACAGCATACACACAACAATACAACTAAACATAGCATACAAAAAACCACATAACCAAACACAACATACATAAACTGAAACTAGCCACACAGATCCGAAAAACTGCCTGTGCTTTTATGTATATATCTATCTATCTTTATTATTATCCTTTATTTATATGGCGCCACAGCGCCTTACCAGTACAAAAACACAAACAGTATGAACAGAAAACACATAAACTCAAGTGACATACAATACAGAACATTGCCACTGTTTATAAACATTGCTGCATCAATAGAGAGATAGCTAGACAGGTAGGTATGTAGGTAGATATATAATAGGTAGGTAGATATATAATAGATAGGTAGACAAGACGGTAGATATATAGTAGATAGATAGGCAGACAGATAGGTAGATAGATATATAATAGATAGTAAGACAGATAGGTAGGTAGATATATAATAGATAGACAGACAGGTAGGTAGATAGATATATAATAGATAGATAGATAGATAGATATGAGATGGATAGATAGATAGATAGATAGATAGATAGATAGATAGATAGATAGACATACCTTACAATTGCCAGGTCTTTCTTTCTCATGCCGGTGGGTCTCTGCCATTCCTCTATCATTATGACTGATTGCCTATTAACAATTAGACCACAGAGGAAAAGAGCAATGGGAGGCACAAACATAATCCCCATGCCATATACCATGTTATATCTGGGAAGACAAGGGCAATTAAAATCTAATGCACTGTAGATTTTAACACTTGCAAGGGCTAAAAGTCCACAAATCCCATTCATCACCGACTCCGAGTTTGACTGGAAGTACTGAAAAATCATCTTAAACCGATCCATGGTGCTGCCTGTTCCTAAATACTCTATACAGACTACAAAGAAAAATAAATAAAATGCAGTTCGCTTTAAGTATTGATGCCTATAATATATTCAGGTCCTAGGCTTTTCCCTGTATAGAAATGTATATTTAGTTCTTGTTTGCGAATGGCAACTGCAAGCTTTGTTGGCTAGCTGTGAAGATATATTCCCTTGCAGTGTTCCCCTCTGTGCAGACTGTTCAACAAGCTGAGATTGGAGAGGACTTTCTCTCGCTGGCTGTGATGTACATAAACTACAGTGGCTGTGTCCGGCTGGTGCAGGGAAATGAGTTAGTCAAATATTGTAAGCAAAGCAGCAGTGGTATCAAACAAGTGTGTCAGAACATAAAATCCAACCTTGTGTTCTAGGAAAATGATGATGAAACAAAACATGTTGTTAAAATGTCTTACTTTTTTGGGGTTTATTATTATTATTATCATCATTATTACTATTGTTATACACATAATACTGTATAATATATAAAATAACAAGTTAGCTCTCTTTGGGGGGAAATGTATTGGAGAGAGATAAAGTTGCCCAAAGCAACCAATCAACTTCTAGCTGTCATTAATCTAACAGTCTTTGAGATCATATATTTATTATCACCAGTTATTTATATAGCGCACACATATTCCGCAGCGCTTTACAGAGAATAATTGGCCATTCACATCAGTCCCTGCCCCAGTGGAGCTTACAATCCATATTCCCTACCATATACACATACAGTACACACTATGGTCAGTGGCGTCATTATGGGGGTGCGGGGGGTGTGGGCCGCACCGGGTGTCTCCCTCGGAGGGGGTGACACCAAAATTCCAGCTCCTCCTCAGTGACAGGAGCCGGGTGCTGCAGTGTTACATTCTCCCGCAGCACTTGGCTCCTGTCACAGAAGAGGAGCCAACAGTCTCCGGGGGACAGCCCAGCATCTCCGGGGACACAGGACACGCCCCCAGAGTGACGCAATAGGGAGTCCCATGAGGCCACACCCTTTTATTATAGACCACGCCCCCTTTTTGGGCGTGCGTGGGAGAGGATTTCACTAGACCCGATGATGCCTCTGACTAGGGTTAATATTTTATTGAGAGCCAATTAATCCTACTGTACCAGTATAATGTGTGTGTGTGAGGAAACCGGAACACACAGATAAAACCCACGCAAGTACGGGGAGAATATACAAACTCCACACAGTTGGGGACGTGGTGGGGGATGAACGCAAGACCCCTGTGAGGCAGAACCATTACACCATCCACGCTGCCCAAAAGACAGAAGCAGATTGGTTGCTTTGGCATCTACTGTACTTCACTTTATCTGTCTCCAAGGCTTGATACATCTCCCCTTTTCACTTTGTGAAGCACTATTTCAGGGGTCACAAGCAACAGTTAATATTAAACTGAAACACGAGCCCCTGTATTAGAAGGAATTTAAATAGTTAGAAAGAAACGGGTCACAATCCATTTGTTTTGTTTGTCAAGGTTTTATTAATGCATTTTCTAAAATACAAAAATGTTATACAAACAAAAGTTGAAGGAAGTGTCCGGGTACTCTGATTAGTATTGCAATTGTAAGTGAGATTTTCATTTTTATTTTTTGCTTTATTACTGTGATTTTTACCTTGTGATACTGTGTTTTTAAATTAGTTTTACATTTGTATTTTGAATTTTTCCTTCAAGCATTGTTGTCTACAAAACTATTTTGTTGATCTATGACAATAGTAAGTTGTATTATGATGCCATTAATCTTACTAATACATCATTTGATTATTGATTAGCAATTATTTGTTGGGTCATCCCTTATTTGCCAATTTCAGCCCATATTTCATATTCGGGTAAGAGGGTGTTTGACCACTGATATCTAAAGTGCTGATACTACCTGTAACAGTCCTATATTGCTCGGCTCCCATTTATGGAGAATAAAGAACTAGTTTTGCATAGCTGAAGTGTCACAATGAAGTATTGATCTATAAAGCACCTTTCCCAGGATACTCGCCTGTTTTAAATTTTATTTCCTTGGGTTAAGTTGGGAAACCCACTAGTTCATCTTAGGTCAAAGATTTTGGGCACCCATTGGCGCAACCACTTCATTCATTTTTACATAGGTTCTCCATTTAAAACAATTGATTTATGTGCATAAAACATTTGGGCCACATTTAAAGATCTATTAATCAATGTAGGGAGGAACTCTCCCACAATCCCCCAAACATTAGGTGAGACCAGCATGGGATGTCCAGACCATGTGGAAAACTATACCAGTTTTTTCAAGCCCACAATAAGAGCATGTGTCAATTGATGATCTTTCCATATGGTATAATCAAGTAGCATTAAAATAAGTCATATATAAGACACTGAGGGGGAGATGTACTAAGCGCAATAAAGTTATACATTAGAAAATGATAAACTACCAGCCATCAGCTCCTAGCTGTCACCTTACAAGTATTGTTTGAAAAATGACAGGAACTGAATGGTTGAAAGTTTATCACACTCCAATTTATCACTTCCCAGAGCTTAGTACTGCACATCTGCCCCTGAATTGTGTAAGTATGTCACTAGAGCTTATAATAGTGTCCAAGATCAAAGTACACCTTTGTAGTAGTACACATAATGATGTGGGATCTCCCAGCCAATTTGTATAGTATATATTTAATGGTTTTACAGTGACCAGGAAAGTCTGTTTGAATATCTGTTACCAAGCACTTGAAATGAGCCTTAAGAGTATTTATGAATTTTACTTATTTAAAAATATAGGATGGAGAAGGTTTTAATGAGACTTGTGTACTTACAGGGATTTAGCCAGCGCACATATTTTTCCACCCCTAAGGACTGCCTGTATATATTATGCTTCTCTATATGTACCCAGCAAGACATTCTGCAGATCTCAGAAAAGAGGTTACTTTCAAAAGAAGAATGTATGTACATGTGGCACTCAATCTACTCCACTCTTGCAATATGTTTCCAAAAACTATATGGTCCCCTAGGTCTGCAGGTAGGCAGAAATATCTAAAGAGGTGCATTTTGGACAAGTACACCTCTTAATATCTTTGAACTTTGATATTACACTGGAAATATGTAACTTTGATTGAAAGTATAACATCAAAATCCAACCTCTTAACACTTTAGAATATCCAGTTTCATTAAATTACACTTCACAGTGCTTTTCCTAAAAGACTGGTCAAAGTGCACATCCGAGTTTCTGTACCTCTGCCACTGATGTGCAATCCCGAGTTCCTGGAACTCTGCAATGTGCAAGTTTGAGCCCCTGTGCCTCTAATACATGTGTGCAATACTGTGTGCCTTTCACTCTTCTACCAGCATGCAACCCCCAGTTCTTGTGCCTCTGCTACCAGTGTGCTATACAGTGTTCTTGGCACTCTGCTACCAGTGTGCTTTCCCATGTTCCTGACACCCTGGTACCAGTGTGATATCCTAAGTTTCTGAAATTTTGTTACTAGCAGGATATACTAAACCTGACATCCTGCTACCAGTGCTATCCTGAGTTCCCCTCACCCTGCTACTAAAGTGTTGGGCAGATTTCATGACACAATGCTACCAATGTGCTATTCTAAGATCCTGATATACTGATACTAGTGTGATTTGCTCAGTTTTTGACACAATGCTACCAGTGTTTTATCCTGCATTCTTAACATCATGCTCAATGCCATAACAAGGAGTGTGTGAAGGTGCCACCTCACAGAGTGCAAAGCACTGGTTGGCACCATCGCTGCCCCATGGTTCCTGCATCTGGCTAGCAGGATGCCTGGAATGTCTGAAGCATCCTTTGGATGACAGATAGTTGGATGAAGTGGCTGAATAAAATTTGTCATTTAAATAGCTGTCAAAGAAAACCCTGATGCTGGCATAAACCACTGTATGTGTGTGTGTGGGGGGACAGCATTGTTATCTCTCATAGCAAAATTGGGAGGGGGCTGGCAATTTTGGTCGGTCATCCTTAGGTTCTCAGCATGCAGGGACTGGTGCTTCACCATGCAAGCCCCAGCCTTGCTCATGCTTGGAAAAGAGCTATGCTCATCTGTTCTGAGCATGTATGAGGGCTTTGGAATGTGCATGTTCAGTAGAGTTTGGGGCCTAGGAAGCATGCGAGGACACAGAGGGTGGACGGAATGTATACACAGTACCCAGAGCAGGTCATGTCTGGGGTGTGGCAATGACTCATTCTATGAACAACTTCTTTAGAGGGCCTTGATATTCAGCACACAGTTGGCTATGACCCCTCTCTAGTGCTAGTGTCTGGACAATCTTTTGGTTGAGGATTGATATTCCTGATCTCCTACACCTCCGGGCCCTCTAATGGCCCTGGTGATGCATAAAGCAGCTTTTTCTTTGATAACATGTTTCCTTTTGAATGTTATGTTTAATAAAGAAATGTTATTTAAATATATATATATATATATATATATATATATATAATAAGATATATTACGGAAGCTTTAGAGGGCAATGTTAGGCCCAATATCCATTAGTTGGAAAGCCGTGACAGATATTTGGATGATGTGGCTGACATTATAGTTTCATCAGTTGCTGGGTTAATGATAGTCAACTTTTAGAAGATTCAAAGCCTGATTTAGAGGTGGACACAGGGCCTGATTCAGACCCAGACGCTAAGAAGTGTTCACTCGTAGTTGCCGATGGTTCGCATTGCGCGCATGCGTATGCATCGCAGTGAGCCTGCACGAGCCAGTCACTGTGATCAGGAATTGTGCTCTCATAGCACAAAGACTGAGCGCTACCTTGAGTGACAGATAGTGCCGTTTGTGGGTGGTAACAGGGGAAGGTGCTTGTGAACGGGGGACTGGTGTTGCGAACGCAGGCATGTCTGGGCATCAAAACAGCATTTAAAGGGCATGCACAATTAGCATGGAGGCGTCATTGTACACGTCACCTGGTTGTATTTCAGTTAGCACTGATCACAGTGATTGCGGCAGGGTAGGGTCTACCTCAAGCACTGCGTGCAGCTCCGATGGCTCTCGATGTTACCGATTAATCATACACTTCCTGGAGATGATGTGTGTTAAGAAAGGAAAGTGGGCATCTTTAGACACCTGCATTTGCTCACTGCCGTCGCTCTCTAAGACACAGAGGGCAATCCTTACGCCACACAATGCGATTGTGGAATTTGGATACCCGGGCCCTTTTGGCAGCGACCGATTGTGGCTTAGCGTCTGGGTCTGAATCAGGCCCACAGTGCCGATGCTTGCACAGTTGAGTGATTATTTGCTACTGCACATGCGCATTCATCACCCTGAGTCTATGACTCCGTATGTTACTGCATATGGAATCTCCAGTGATGTGCGGTGAGGTGAGGAAGAGTCTTTCCTGTCATACATAGGTATATTCCAGAGTTTTGACTATACAAATGATAAGAAAAAATGAAATTATAAATATCTTATTTGCATTATTCTAATAATTTTTATAGTCAAAACTTTGGAGTATAAAGTGTATGGGAGGTGAGGCACTGCCTCCCCTGCCTATCTTTTCCGCTCATCCCTGATCAAAACTCACCATATTTCCAGCACTATATACTGCTGCACCTCTGTATAATACCCATATGAACCCTCGGGTTCATATATGTATCTGTAAATCTGGCTCTGATACTAGCTAGTGCTCCTCCAACCATTTACCTCACCGCACATCACTGGGAATCGCATGCATTGGAGCTGACAGGCACTCCTTGGCGGCTTCTGGGAGCTGACAAAAAAAGGCCATCCCATGGATATGTAATGGGAGTGTCATGGCCATGTCAGTGATTTCAGCAGCTTCTCAAACGCAAATCCACAACCACAGAGGATTTTCAGAAGAAGAAACTACGTCAGTAAATGGTAAAAGTGATGGTGCACCAATGGTGGAGTGTTTACAACCGTCAGTGGAGTTGCACTGTCTACGAGCTTTAAAAATGATGTCTCAGAGTTTGCACAGTCCGTTGTACAAGGGGTAGACTGAAACTAGCATTTGCATATTACCGCCGCGGCAACTCCACAAAAATATGCAGCCGCGCATGAATTAGCATCCACCTCTGAATCATGGCCTCAGTTTCTTCAGAGAATAATCAATGCCGATGGTCTGGAAAATTTGCCCCAGATATTGGTGGCCGAGAGTTGTACCACTTGTCCACATACATCAGTGTCTCCACTGCAGAATTGATCGTTCCTTCTGTATCTCCATGTGTTTCCTCATCACTGTCAACTCTTCTGTTTTCAAAGTAACGCTTTATAGACCTCTCTGCAAGTTTATGATTATATTCTTTGCACATAACCTCAAAACATGTCTCCTCCACTTCTGAGTACCTGCTCCAGTAGCGGAGTTGCAGTGTTGCAACCCTGTTGAAAAAAGAGGACATAATTCGTGCTACAGCACCAAGCACAATAAATGTCACCACTGACATACAACCAATGCCCTGAAAAAGAAGAGACAATTAAGGTCACATAGTAACCGGGCTCACACAAATAGCTTTACTGCACTGGTAACATTAGAATGACCAAAGTATTCAATATATGCTCAGTTACCAATTCCAATATATCTGAGTGTTGCTACCCTGGACCATTAACAATTGTTTAGTATGCAAACTGTAGTAAGGAATGAAATTCTCAGCGATGTTCGTATGCAATGTTTGGCTGCGCACATTTCAGATAATCACGGTAACCCAACATCACTCATTTTCCTAATCACTTCCCTGGGGTGCTAGGAAAATTTGTGGTGTTAGTGTCCACAAGGTGCGGCTGTTCTAATTATTGTTACTGTCAGTTGTTAAGGTAGTCCTATAGAAGTGGTGGAACTCACCACCCACCCTCAGTGCTTTATCAATAATGGAACAGAGCGTGCCGATGGTGCACAATGAAAATGGGACGTTGTCTCAAAAGAAAGGGGCGTGGTATTCCCAATTCAAATTATGCCACACAGTAGCACAATCTTGATTCAAATTACACCACATAGTAGTGTCCCTTATTCATGTATGACACACAGCAGTGCCCCATTTACACAATGCCTACAGCAGTTGTGCCCCTTACACATAATGCCCACTGTAGTGGTGCCCCTTATGCAGTGCCCACTGTAATGGTGCCCTTATGCAGAGCCCTCAGTAGTGGTGCCATTTATGCAGCACCCCCAGTAGCAGTAGTGCCCCTTATGCAATGCCCACTGTAATTTTGCCCCTTATGCAGTGCCCTCAGTAGTGGTTCCCCTTATGCACTGCCCCCAGTAGTGGTAGTGCCCCTTATGCAGAGCCCACAGTAGTGGTACTGCTCCTTATGCAGTGCCCTCAGTAGTGGTGCCCCTTATGCAGTGACCCCAGTAGTAGTAGTGCCCCTTATTCAGTGCCCATAGTGGTAGTGCCCCTTATGCAGTGCCCACAGTAGTGGTGCCCCTTATGCAGTGCTCCCTATGCAATGCCCCTATTAGCAATTCCCCTGTAATAGTGAGCACAATAGTAGTGCCCCTAGTAGTAATGCCCCTGTAGTAGTGCCCCCAATAGTAGTGCTGCCTGAGTAATGCCCCCAATAGTAATGCCCCCAGTAGTAGTGCCCCCAATAGTAATGCCCCCAATAGTAATGTCCCCTGAGTTATGCCCCCTGAGTAATGCCCCCTGTAGTAGTGCCCCTTAAGTAATGCCCCCGTAGTAGTGCCCCCTGAGTAAGGCTCCAAGTAATGCCCCTATAGTGAAACTGCTTACACAAAAAAAAAAAAACTAATACTTACCCGCTCCCGTGTCCGTCCTGCCATCTGATCTGCCTGGCTGCTCCTCTGAACACTGCGGGAGCCGGAAGCCGGAGCTCAGGGATGGAGCTGGTTACAAAATCTCAGCGGGTGCCTGACAAATGGAGCCTCCCTGCATCACCGGGCTCAGGTGAGTCGGAGGAGGCGGAACTGGTTCCGTCTCCAAATAGAAGTGACGGAACGCAGTTCTGCCCCACTTTAACCATTTGCCACTGTGTTCTAGAGGCACTTTGTGGACATCATTGAGAATTTAATTCCTCCTATGAATATCAGTGTCTTATTTTGACTACAGATAGCCACTGAAACTAGCTGTAGGCAGAATCATGTCTCCAGTGATCACCATAGTGGATGGAGTAGGATGGAACTGTGGGTGGAGCTACTGACGGTAGAGTTACAGAAAAACAATTTTATATATATATATATATACTGTATACATGTCCCATTTATTTATTTTATAAATGGGGTCATCGAGGCTCTTTCTCGCACAGGGCACCAAAATGACTAGTTACGGCTCAGCTGGGGACATGCACAGCGCTTCTCCAGCTGCTGGGCTGCCCACAATCTTGCATGTGCAGTAGGTAAGAGTGTTGTCTCCATTCTGTTCCCTCTCTGGACACTACGGCCCAGGGGTGGGACGGCAGAACAGTTCCCATAAAGTGGGGTTGTCCTGCCAAAACTGGGATGGTTGGTGGGTTATGCATACATACAACAGTCACAAACATATAGACTAACATACAGGTACACACATAGACACATGCACACATACATACATAGTCACACATATACACATAACATATTTAGGGTGGGATGTATCAAAGTTAATATTACTGTACACCTGCAATTCTCTCAGGTTTACTGCAATACATATAGATCCCCATCAGCCCTCCCCTGATCTCTGCCTCTCTCTTCTCACCCGTATCTCAGCTGTCTTTCTGCTATTTCCTCGTGGCTGTCCCACGCTTTCCTAAACTTAACTTGTCCAAGACTGAGATGATAATCTTCCCACCCTCAGTTTCCTGATTTTAAAACCTACAATAATGAAGTGCATCTGAGGAGGATACTGGACTAGACATGCCAGGTGAGGGGGAACATAGGCAAACGCAGGGGGGGTTTCGGTCTGCCTGGAATCTCCCCTCCCCAGCCCACACCATTTCCACAATAGAAATAGTAAAATAATAGAATTTTACTAGTGTTACATGTTCTTGGAATGGTGCCCATATCTAAAATAAAAACATTCAGCTCAGGCAGGATGGACCCATTGCCGCACCTAATGGCTTACTGTGATCGCTGGTCCTGTATATGCTGGAAGTATGACACACAATACACTTTGTACCACGCATATTAAAGCTGGTTAAGTGCTAATTGTACCCTCTTCATGGACTGGCCACATTCACTCTAAAATTGAGCATTTGGAAACCCCCCTCTAGAAATCCTGCGTTTGCCACTGGGGAAGGGGGGGTTTCAGAGATTTGAAGCAATAGACTGCCATAGATGAGAACTATATACATTTAATAAAGTTGCTGATCAGATGAGAGTGTGGACATGCCACTACAAGTGACATGGTGGAATGAATTTGAGCATATATGCTACTCTCCCGGAAGTCGCAGGAGGCTCCCGATTTTTCGGGTAACCCCCCCGCACCCCGGTAGAGTAGGCATTTCTCCTGCTTTCTGCCCACTTCCTAGTAGTGGGTGGGGCTTAATGGCCAGTGCGGGGGCGGGGCTTAATGGCACAATTCTTCAATAATTGTGTCATTTAGCCCCACCCCTATTTAAATTTGCGTCAATTTACCGTGAAGGGGGCGCCCCCGTCGCAACCCACCTGCTTCTCCTCCCCGGGCTTCTCCCGGGAGGAGAAAAAAAAAGTAGACCAGTATGAATTTGAGGCCAAATTAATTCCAGTTCTTACAGTTAGAAATGTGCGAAAAGCCTTAGACCAATATTCATTTGTTTGTGTTTTGTATTGAAAGTGTAAGTCCCAACCCCCTCCCACTGGTCTTTTACCTGTGATAAAAATTTAAGGAACCTGGCTATTGCTTTCCTGGTGGAGGACCAGCGGAGTAGCTCAAAGTTCTTGCAGGGCACTTTAGCCAGTAGGAGCGCTAGGTCATACTCAGAGTAATCAGCAAAGCCCCCAAACTGCTCTGGATCCACGGTCTCACTGAATGCACAAACAAATAGCTTCCCATCTAGCAAACACACGAGGATCCACAAAACGGGTGCCACCAATGCTCTCATCATCATCGCTGTGAACAGCTGCCTGAAATAAGAAAATACACTCAGAACAGCAAAATACAGAGACAGGTTTATTACTTCTTTCCAGAACAGGTCATATATCCATGTTTACTCTCTGTGCTAACACAATCATAAGGCATTTATCATAGAAGCTGTATAATTTTATAGAATGTGCTAAATTATTTACTATGGGAAACATCTCATACGCCCTCCCTTAGAAGGTTTAATAAATCTGAGAGTCTTAGAGGGTTCCAGATGGGGAGGTTATATAATAAAATATCAGGGGTTCCAGACTTTATGAAAGGAATGTACTGTGTAATGTAATAAGCTAGAAATACATTCCATTGAGTCTCCGCATTTTGTTGATAACTGCAGGGGGGCCGGAGGGATAGACTTCTTTCTCTAGCCAGTTGGGTTTTGGCAGCGCTGCAAATATGTTGAATGGGTTTGTCTGAAAGCTTATTAATATTTGGATTACTGTATCTGTTAGTTAGCATCATCAGGCTTGGCCTGCCACTATAGCCTGCATCTTAAGCATGTCATCTGAAGCATGGAGTTTGAACTGGATTTGTACTACTTTCTAACCCAAAATGAAACAATTTCTCAAACACTGCAGCACAGGAATGCTACCACTCAGTGGCGTAAGTTCATCCCAGACGTCCGGAGGCAAGTTATAATTTGGTGACCCTCCCCCTAAAAAAAAGGGGGGGGGGTGGGAATGGTGCATATCTGTCTTTCTATCTATACATATACACAAAAATATGAATATAGAATATGTGAATTTGTTTCTATTGAGCCTATTTACTAAAGTAAATTTGCAGGATATCCCCTTACCCCCTTTTTAAAGTATATACAGCTATGCATTTGTCACAGATAAGATAGTGACCTGTATAGTGCAATTAGCATGAGGCTCAGAGTCCTCATGATGGAGGAAAAAGCCATCTAATGTGGGTGGGGAGCCCTCCTGATACCCCAGATAGAGGGAAAACCACCTGATGTGGGGGCTTTGAGGACTGAGTTTGAGTCATTATACTGTAAGACTGCTACTGTGGTGTAACTACAAATCACAAAAATGCCTAGTCTACTGCCGACTGCTTCACATGCTGAGAAGTTGCTCCACCAAAGACGTGCCCCCAGACTCAGTCGCTGGTGCCACCCATGTCCGCTTAACCGCAGCTTCATCTGGTTCATCCTGGAAGATCTGCAGCTGCGTTTATGCTCGGGCCCACCGCACAGGTCCGTGGCAAGAGCTGCCACCAGGGAGGAGTGGGATGTGGAGTCGTTGGTGAGGAGGGGCATCAGAGTCACTTTGGCATTGTAAGCTGCTGAGGAGCAGCGACATCAGTGAGCGGGGACAGACTATATACAGACGGAAGTGGCATCTGATGGTGTGACACGGAGCCCTCCACTAGTATATGATTATGATAGTTTTCTCAGGTGCCATGTATTGGGCGGCCATGACGGTACACTCAGGGTACATTTTTACAGCCCTAAGTGGGGTGAATAAATTGTGGGCAATGGAGGAGGTGCCCCTTCAGTGCTGGCGCCCGCTGGAAGGTGCCTCCATTGTCTCCCATAGTTCTGCCCACGCTACCACTCCACCTTCAATGCTACCTTCAACTTCCCTTCAGGGGCTGTCTCATGCTGCAGCCAACCCGCACTCCACAAACTGCTGGATGCGACAAGACCACACACTCGAGTCATGTGGCTTTTTGCAGATCACTCCATTATTTTAAATTTCTGATTAACTTTAACATGTTTTTTTACTTAATAATGCCGTCACCATATTGTTTTTTTCATACGGCCTTTTATACCTTTGTATTCAGCTTTTCATTTATTTTTTTTTCTCTCCAGCTGGACGTTATACTTCCACTACTTGCACACCCTGCCCCGACCCTTTTGCGTGTGACGTCAAGATGTCGCGCACAAAGGGACAGGGCTGCCGGCAACTGAATCTCAAGCAGTGCCCGGAGCGTCTTCAAGAAGCGCCGGGCAGCTGTAATTATGGCAGGGTGCCTGCCTGTAGCGTCCGTGGGACGCTACAGGCAGCACTGCTGCAGTGATGCTGGCTGCAGGGCGCTGTTACAGGCACCCTGCAGTCAGAAGCAGTGCCGTGGGATGTCGACGGTGCCACCCTGCCGATTCCTGCTGAACACCCACTCTGATCTCATGAGATGCCTGTGCTATCCAACTGTGAGCTAATGTGTGCGGAACAGCAGAAAAATCACCAGAGGTCCACTGTGCAAATGTGGAACTGCCACATCCCTGGAAATGCACTTTTCAAACAAAGGGCTGCATTAAGGTATAAAATGGGTCCCTTTAAATGTGTTGGAGGAAACTCTGAGATAAACAAAATTGAAATCCATTTGCAGAGTGCCCCTCTGTACAGCAAAGAACATTGCTAAAGATACAACTTCTCCACCACTGTATCTCAGTTAAGTAATCTTACTCTAAAGAAAATTTAGTATCAGGGCTGTTCTGCAAAATGAGGTGCTCTGGCATGCTTATACTTTACTTTACTCCTACACTCCACCCAACCTCTGCCTCTGCAACATTCTGCTTTTCTGCAAATGCTACTAAGCCGCTCACTAAAACCCATTGTTAGAAGTCGCCAGCACGCCTTGTTACTTACCCGTGCTCCGGGTGTCTATACCTCTCCGGGTCGCCAGCCACACTCCTGGAATGCTGCTCCTGGACAATGCACACGCCATACTGGGACAGCACCTAGGAGACAGGAACGCCGCTCTGCAGCACATGATACTGGATGATGTTTCCTCCTCACCTGTCGATTCCTTTAATTGTTTGCCTTGTATACATTGGTTCAGCACCTTTCTTAAGCCTGCTGATTCATTGCCGGCTATAGCGTGTCTGTACGTGTCCTTCCGGTTCCTGACAGTCATGTTCCTGCTTGTCTGCCCCTGTTCTGCCTTTGCCTCGAGGACTCTTGGTCTAAAACTCTCATTCCTCCATCTAGAGTTCTCATATACTGCTGTCTACGGAGTTCTCTGGGTCGTGCTGTGCTCGCGGCCTCTCCGCCCATTAGGCCATTAGTTATCATCTCTCTCACAGAACATCCCAGCTGTAATAGCCAGACCCCGGCCCTCAAGGCCGCATCACAGCCTGTTAGCACCTCAGCTCTCAAAGCCGCATCCCGGCTGTAATAGCCTCACCCCGGCCCTCAAAGCCATATCACAGCCTGTAAACACGGCGGCTCTCAAAGCCGCATCTCAGTTGCAAGGCCGCATCTCAGTCTAAATATCTAGCGGCTCATTAGTTGCACCTCGGCCCTTAAGGCCGCACCTTGGCCCTCAAGGCCATACCTCGGCCCTCAAGGCCGCATCTCAGCTGTCCAAGCCGCATCTCAGGCCTCAAGGCTGCACCTCGGCCTTCAAGGCTGCATCTCACCACATATATTCCTATTGGCTTTCCAGCCTCACCTCGACTCTCATAGCTGCACCTCAACTTCTTCAAGCATAACCTTGAATACTTTTTTGAAGATACCTCACCTAGTCCAGTCCATTGCCATTCCCATGACATCCTGTGGCCTTAGGATAACCGTGTAATCACCTACTATCACGAGTTTTAAGACCAGGGGAAAGTGCCGTGTTCTAAAGGAACAGCGGGTGGATGCTATTGACAGAAGACCTCGCCTGAGTGGTTCTAGGGGTCTTACACGGTGATTCCTAAGAGACCGTAACACCTATGCACATTGGCAGAAATCCAGGCACATAAGCACAAATCAAAACATTTCTATTATAGTATGTACAGTAGTATATGTGTCCCAAAACTGGAAATATTCTACTAGATACACTGATTGTGTGCAATTTAAGAAAAAAAATAAATAAAGATTCAGATATTGATATTAAGAAATATGATGTGTCCACAATGTCTCCCTTACAACAACTAGGTAATGCACAGGGGAGGATGACCCTGCAGCAAATATAATCCAAAAGTTGAGATGCACTAAGTAGGTTGAATTAAATTATATATATATTGATATTGAGCAATCCCACTATAATGCAGTCATGCCCCTGGTATGCCTTGATCACGTCCCCATCTCGAATTACCAATGTTGGGATGTATGGTTAACATTTGATCGTAATGATGCTTTTTTGTGCTCTTTGGTGGATTTTGTGCTGAAATTGATGTATTATTATTATTAATGGAACTAGTATTAAGTATGGCTACAGAAATAAACTTGTTTTATTGTAATTGGCAGCCACCAGTACGATGCAAAGGCACTTATGATGGTGGCCAATCACTCACAAAGATGCAGTTAATACAGCAGGACATAATACACTTTTGTTTCTGTTTTGAAGACGCATTGCCTTTGAAGTCATGTTAAATTGAGCCTTGTGTGTGAACAGCTGTGCAATAGTAATTGATGATAATATGGGTACATGACAAGCACATCCCGTGAATAGCTATCACTGTGGCTCCTGCATGAGTACACGATATCGCTTTATTATAATAGATATATAGTCAGTTCCTGGGTAGATATTATTCTTTATACTTTATATGTAATCACACTAAACAAACACAAAGTAAACTAATTGATGTCCCAACCCTTGATCTTTACAGATGTAAAACAGAACTGTAGCACTTACAAAAATGTTTTATTAATGGTTTATCTAAAACTGCGTTAATTGTAATCTAGTTTGCAACCCCACAAAAGTTAAGACAGCGTTCCCCCTGTATCCCAGCACCACATGAGGTCCTAATATCCATCCAATATTCAATATATCTAATTATATCATCAAACCATTACATACTAGATGTTATTACATGTCTCTCTCTCTCTCTCTATCTCTATCTCTCTCTCTCTCAGATGTATCAAACCTTCTAAAGAGTGATGAAGTGTACAGGTATATGGTATTCAAAACCCGCGCTGTGTTAAAAAGCAGCTCAAGTAAAAGTATATAAAGAGTGTAATAAGATACGAGTTCTATGTATAGTGTAACATGAACCATAGCAATAACATATGAACATAAACTGCAATAGATATCAAAACAGAACTGATTTTGGTATATTTTTCGGGAGTGTCTTTGCTTTCGTAATGAGGTGATATGTGATGATAGTTGGTATTTTCCTGTATTTCCGGGAGAACTCCTCAACATTGTGGGAGAGTAGGCGAGTATGAGCACCAGCCTGGATCTGATTTCCACTATGTCAGGGGGAGACCACATACACATATCAGTGACGTGCAGTGAGGCTGGGGAGGCAGACTTGAAGATGGAGATGGGTCTGAGTGCTGGGACCCTGTCTCACCACCTACTCACTGTAACTCTCCCCTCACTACATTAAGCTTCAGTGTCCATTGATTCTCCTACCTGCATCACTGTGTCTTCTTTTGCTGCTGCTGACTGAGCGCCAATCTCTAAACATTGCAGTGCACTTCCTGGTCACATGACATGTCCAAGGTGTCCATCAGTGCTAAAGGCATGCTCCCCATACTCAGAGGCATGCCTCTATTAGCTCTCTTTCTATGCAGCTTACTTCCCGTTGTGTGGCCCCACCCCCAGCTCTGCAAGCAGTGTCTGACCTGACTGTACAGAAGCGAGGCTGAGCTGTTGCCTCATCTCTTGTCTTTCTGCAGTCCCAGAGAACTCCATAAAGCTGGTGAGTGGTAACTATAAAAATGATTACAATAAACCAGGAAGACGGTTATAAGTTATAAATATCTTCTTTGTATTATTCCAATAATTTTTATATCAAATTATGACAGGGGAGGCTTTCCCTGCCTACCCTGACTGCACATCCCTGGCATATATCCCAGCTGTCCTGCTATTGGAGGGACTGTACCACTGTCCCTAGGTTTGTTTTTGATTCGCGGGAGGGTTAGGAGGTGCTGTTTTGCAGCACACTGTGGAGTCATGTGTCTACACAGCATTCAGCAGAAACTGTTGAGACAACGTTTGGAGGCATGCTCCTGGTGTCTCTTTTGTAGTGGAGACTAGTCCATGTTGTCCAGTGCTGAGTCCGCTGCCTGTTTCTTTGTCTATTTTTTCAACATTAAACAGCACAGTGATTGACTTTTGTGGTGGCAGCAAATTGGTGTGTTATACCATTACACGTCACTTAAGCTATGCGTCAAAATACAGACGCCTATCTTAATCCTGACGCCGGAATACAGACACCAGCTCAAACGAGGTAAGTCGGGGGTGCATTAGCTGTTAGCCATGGGGTGTGTGTTAGGTTTAGGTAGCATAGCGAGTAGGTAAGGGTTAGGCACCCCTAGGGCACTAATGGGGAGGGTTAGGGTGCGGGGTGGGTAGGTTTAGGGTTAGGCTACAAGAAGGGATGGTTAGGGTTTGGGGGAGAAGGGGGGAGTTTATTTACCTGACCCCATGGGCGCCGAGAGGAGGGGGAGCAGGTACAGTTTACCCGGGCCCGGGCTTGCTAGAGGGGCCCGGCTTGTGCTGAGCTGCTGTGTGAGACTTGTGAGACTGTTCGCGGCTGCTGCAGCAGCCGGAGTAGTCTCCTAAGGCTGTGGGGGGGAGCGATCACACTGATTACACCCCTCCCCCCCACTTAGCGCCGGGCTGGGGGGCTTGCAGATAATTTTTATCTTTTTTTTTCAAGGGGGTGTGGCCACGCCTCCCACGATTAGGCCACGCCCCCTCCATTACCCGGGCCCGGCTAGGCTCTCAACAGCCCTGCCCAACCTCTGTCGGGATACCAACCATCAGGATGCTGCTGTCTGTATTTTGACTGGAGGCATCCCGACAGCCGGCATTACATAACCGATTCCTATACCGGGTGCGACTGAAACAGGTCCTTTGCGGAAAATTCAAATGTTTTGTGTCCCAGTTTCCTGTGTCTGGAGCTCTGTGATAGGTCCAAACATTTATTTATGCGGCAGCCATTTATCAGTTTAGAGATAATAATCAGAGTAAAAGTGCATCAGGAAGCTTTGTGACGTACCTTAAAACCTTCTTGTTTTTCTCTCTGTTGCCATCAGGCCGAGAGTATTCTATTGTCAGTGAAGCACAGTACTGGCTGATAATAATCCCAACAAAGAAGAAGATCAAAGGGGGGACAATCAAGACTATTAATCCATAAGGTTTATTGTATCCTGGTAAACATGGGCACTTAAATTCATATGCCTTGTAAATTACCATGCTTGTTAGGACAAGCAGTCCACAAACGATGTTCACCTTGGCATCTGTGCCTGACCTGACGTATTTTATAACTCGCTCCATGTAGACGTCTAGAAAATAAATATCAAAATATCAAAAAATACTTTACTGTTGTTTACATTAAGCACAGATCAGCATATAATCTATGTTCTATTGGTATATGCATAAAATGTACAAAAAACAAACTGTGCATATCGGCCCTGATTCAGAGCCGCACGCAGCGCCAATGTTCTTGTAATTCAGCGAGTTTTTTGCTACTACGTGTGCGCAAAGATCCCTAATAACTCCCACAGTGCATGCGTTACACAGAGTGTACACACAGAGGCGCTGTTGCAGTATCAGAAATGCATTGGGAAAGTGTTTGGCGGTGACCAGGAGGTGGCTTAGCGCATGCATGGAGATGATCCGTTTTACGGGCATGTTTTGGGAGTGCCGTGAGCGTGTTGCTAAAGTGTTTGCATACACAGACACTCTGTCATTCATTTTGAAGGCCTACACAGATGGAAAAGTTCCACCTGCCATGGGGCTGGTGCAAGTTTTGGTGCAACCAATGTTGGCAACTCAAGAGACGCGCCAGGTGGCATTACAGCGTCTACAGATGCTGAAAGTGGGCGTCTCAGTCCTTCCACATTCATACGCACGGATGTACACCAGGGAAGGAGTTTGTAGGGGCATTTCCTGATAAAGTCGCAGACGGGCGATCGCCAGGTGTCATATGATAGGTTGACAATTATCATGTCGATCTGCATCAGAATGCTGCATACAATCTCGCCATGGTCAAAATGTCGCCATGCAGCATTAATGACATGCATAACATTTCCACAATGACAGTGACCAGGTCAACATAATGTCTATTTAATGTTATTGCAGTTGCCTGTCTGCGACTTTATGCAAATGCCGCTCATTTACATAAAGTCGCAGACAGGCGACCGCCAAAAGACACCTCTGAATCAGGCCCATACTGTAGTCTACATTACTAGCAATTCTGCCTGAATGCAGTAGTGTGCACAGACAGGATAACAGAAACACATGCTGGGTGTACAAACAAACAAGACAGATAAGCAAATGATAATAAATAAGCACATTTATTATAAACAAAAGAAAACATCAGAAATAAAAACACATTATAGTAATAATAAAAATAATGAAAAAAGGTATTTTTTTAATCCCTATGGTGCAGTCTATCGGAACACTGATTCCCCGCTACCCATTAGGAGTGTCCACTCTCCCCCTTTTTTCTTGTTACCTTTTTTCATTATTTTTATTATAATTGGGTTTTTATTTCTGATGTTTTCTTTTGTTTATAATAAATGTGCTTATCTATTATCATGAGTTTTTGACCTTAATTACTGAGGAATTGGTGCACTGTTTATATATTTGTTTGCTTTGTTTTCTTCTGAAGGGTATTGCACAACCTCTCCTATTAAACAGCTGCACCAGTTCCTTTTAGTGCTTTGATTAGCGCCAGATTTGGTTTAGATTTCTGATTCTAGATAAGCAAATGACAGCAACAAGACAGCTGAAAGTTGCAGTAATGACCTGCGGCACTGTTATTGCAGTGGGAAGATCTCATCTTCCAGCAGAATTTACAAACATATCTGTTAATGATCTGATCAGTTTTGATAGAATCATTATCAGTATTTTGGAGCCACACACGATAATTCTGAATCAATTGATTGATATCACCTGCAACATTAAATGTGCGTGGCCAGCATAATGCCCTGAGGCTTAGGGATTGTAGATTATTATTATAACTGGTTAGCAGCCCACCAAAATGACGGGACATTGTCGCGGTCATGAATAACGTATAAACGAGTCAGTTTTCAGTCATTTTTGCTCGCCACCGGGGACCTGGGATCAGAACTGTCAGCGCTGGCGGTTGAGCTGTGAGTAGAAATGTTGCATACCCTCCAACATTTCACAGTAAAATCCAGCACAGGGCGCATGGCCACAGGTAAAGGGGGTGTGACCACAGGTAAAGGGGCGTGGCCATGGGGGACTGCACACTGGGGACTGGAGACAGCTGGCGCGGGGTTGGTTACTGTTGTACTGTTAGTGTGCACTGCACTGTAGCATTACGTGCAGCACTTAGCTCCTGACACAGTGAGGTATCTGGTGATGCCTAAAATGGGGGTTCGGGCCACCCATGAGACCACGCCCCCTTTTACCGGCGCGCACTACTGTCCTCTCTGAAGTCCGCACCCGGTGTCACCAATGTGAGTGAGGCCACTGGGAGGAGGGAGCCGTCTGTCAGTGTCAATGAGCAGCGCTGCTGGAGTCCGTGTCCCCGCAGTGCTGCTGAGAAAACCAGAACCCAGTACAAACTGTTACAGTGCTGTTTGCCGGTATAGACCGTAAAAAAAATGGTACTGTAACGGCTAAAACATTATAGCGAATAGCACACATTTGAACAGGGGGCCATGTCAAATTATGCGATTATTGTAGAATCGTATCATTAGGCCTCGCCCCCTCCTCATGGACCGCGGATTCCCTGCAAGATTCTCCCAATTCTGCCAACTTCACTAGGAATGAGAAGTGCCTATGCTTCTGGGGGTGCAGGGGGGGGGGGTCTACCCGAAAAATCAGGAGCCTCCTGCAGGTTTCGGGAGAGTAGGCGAATATACCCGGGGATGCTTACATTTTGATATCCAACAAAAACGGTCAATATTACAATAACAGTGTTATATAAACTTCATGGTGGCTGGTAATTAACAAATAGTAATTATCTCCAGCATATAAAGTGCACTGTGTCACTCTGAATCCTGATAAGTACAATGCAGACCTACTAAATAACAGGACTATAGTGACATAACATAATTGGTAATAAAATGGAAGTGTCACTTTCATCACATTATGACGGGTTAATTATAGGTCCTATTATTGTGCTATTGAGAATACAGGATTACTAGTGCTGCTGAAAAGTACAGTAACGTTCAACATACCTCAAGTGCAGAAATTCGTGGTTGATTCGGGTCTGACCACCCTCCTTTAAGAATAGATCTTAGTTATTTGAATTTTCTCTCGGTGAAAACAATTATTTTCATTATTTTAAATCCTGCTGTAATAAGTTGCACTGAACTTGCTTGGAAGATAAGACATAGACGAAACATTTGAGGACATCAGATGTCACACCTTCTAAGGTTACTGGTTTAACTGGTTTTAAGACTGAGCAATGCTAAAAATGAAATAAATTGGGAAAAGTACAAGGGTCAATTGTCTTCTGTCCCCTACCAGCATTTGTCTTATATTTCTCAATAATTGATTGGAGCAATAAAATGTGATTTGTTTTGTTTTTACGCTCTGCATTTTCTAAGCACATTTCTACCCACATTGTGGGTATATTGAGTACTGCATTCAATTCAATTTGAGGCGAAAAGCGGTTTTAGCGTGTTTTTGGCAGAAACTTTTCACCGATTACGTCATTTCGCCAGGCGGAAAAGTATCGCCTTATTCAATTTGAAAGACTTTCCGCCTAGGCGGAAAGTCAATGCAAAGTAGTAGGCGAAAAAGTTTCGCCTATGAGTAGCAGGCGGAAAAAAGTGCAGAATTGGGGTTTTGGGGTGCAACTTTGCGGGAACCCCTGTGCAGCCTTCAGACAGTCCCCCAAAGGTAAACTGTGTCAAAAAATCTTTAAAAAACACTTAAGAACACCCCAAAAAAATCACTTTGATTTTGGGGGCGAAAAAAAAAATGTTGGGGGACAAAGTTAAAAACTAGCAAACTTGACTCTGGGGGGGGTCTCCAAGTATGCTCCAGGTGTTTTTTTCATTGTAGGGCTTTACAGCAGGTGGATTTTTCTAATTTTTTTAAACTTAACTTTAGCAATTTTAAAATATGCTGGCCCCCATTTTCAAGTACCCCCAAAATATCTGGGATAAGTTATTTAATATGTGAAAAGGAAAAGAATAAACAACTAAAAGTAACTTTTCAATTAACAATTTTATAAATGTATCTTAGTTAGTATGTGCAGCAGGCGCCCTCTAGTGGTTTGTTACTGTTAAAGCTACATGACTATTAAACAGTCCAAAGACAAATAAGGAGACTAGGGGCCTGATTCAGAGCCGGACGCTATTTGCGCTTGCTCGTTCAGAAAATAGGGGTGGCTATTCAAATGAACCGTTCGCTCTTTGCGGTCTGTTGACGCCTCTAGTTCTGAACGAGCGAACAAAACTTGCGGTCGTTTTTTGGAAAACTACGCCCCCTGCCCGCTCGCATCCTACGTCATGTCCGCTATTTATTAGATTAATCGAGTACATCGACCAGCGTATGAACTGCTCGCTATTCTTGTGGTTGGTTTTTCCTACCGCAATCATGCGAGCAGTTCTGACTATAAAATAACCCAGTGACGTGGTCAATGACGCTGCTGTATTAATTATGCACACCCATAAAATGCCCGTTTTTACCTTTAAGCACGCCTGCGTTCGGATCTCCACTCCCCGTTTTCAAGCACCTTCCCCTGTTACCACCCACATACGCCTCATCCTGTCACTCAAATTAGCAGGCATTCGCTATTTAGCGAACAAACGATTTTCGGCCGCACTGAGTGGTTCGCGCATGCGTATTACGATCCGTACGCATGTGCAGTTGGGCAAACATCGATCGGAACAAACGAGCAGCCGCTTACGAGCGGCTCTGAATCAGGCCCTAGGGCTCATCTTTGTGCTCATGGTACCTGTAATGGCAAAACATATTATACTAAACATTAGGAATGGTTTAGGGTATATTTACAGAAGCTTACACTCACATTTGGGACCTGAGCACCATCAGGACTAGTTAATGCATCACACACAGGGCCTGATTCAGAGCCGGACGCAAATGGCCGATTGTACGTTCGGCGTACGTGCTGAAATATGTAAATTTAAGCGCTCGCACGTAATTTTGAACGCACCTAAAATTCCACCCCAAAGACTACTGACACCTCCTCTACCTAACGAGCGAGCCAAATAGCGAGCGTACATCCCCAATGTGGCTTGCAGGGAACGCACGCACAAGTACAAACCGGAAGTGGACCTGTCAGATTCCGATTACCTGCTCGTTTATTCTGCCTACCTCCCTCAATCGTATCATGCCAATCAATATATCAATTAGCTTAATTGCTCTTCACATGTTTTTTTTTTGAACTGCAATAAACTTTACTCTTGTCCGTGTTTGTGTTTACCCGCAGAATACGTACGGTTTAAACCTTAGCTTTCATTTGTCAAAATACATGTTTGAGCCAATTATCCATTTGTTTTCTGTGTTTTTACCCACGCATATTTTAATGGGTTCATTTCTTTATTTAAATTAGCTTACGCATGTCACTGCATCAAGCCTATCATAACTCTCAATATATTTTTGGCCCTGTCGAACACATGACTCATACACTAACCAATAGAATGGTTCCTGTTAATTTCCCAAATACATTAGCCAATCAAAATTATTTTCTGGTCTTTATTAAAACTGTTTTAGTAAAAATACACTATTGCCATGATGAGAGCCTCTGCATTCACCAAGCGCGAGCTCCTGGTTTTAACAGAGGTGATGGACAGGCGGATCACCAGCCAGCCTCCCCCATCACCAATCGTGAAAAGCGTTCGCATATGCGGAGGTTCGTGGACGCCTGCGTTCCTTCGGCTCACGCCGCCAGATCGGCCAGCTGGAGCGCAGGTGGTCCGACCTTCAACATGCGGATAGCGGAAAGTAAGTTTTTTTGACTTTGGTTTTCATGTTTATCTTTGTGGCCCTAACTGCGTGTGAATGTTTTCTTGTATGGCCTGTTTATTCTTTGTACTCATATCTGCATGTGCATGTTTTCTTGTATGGTCTGTTTATTCTTTGTACTCATATCTCCATGTGCATGTTTTCTTGTATGGCCTGTTTATTCTTTGTACTCATATCTGCATGTGCTTGTTTTCTTGTATGGCCTGTTTATTCTTTGGACTCATATCTGCATGTGCATGTTTTCTTGTATGGCCTGTTTATTCTTTGTACTCATATCTGCGTGTGCATGTTTGTTTGTTTTTTGGGTTAAACAATTAGCGTTTAACAAGGTGATGTTCTAAACTAACCTCAATTTGTTTTCCATTATTTAGGGGCAGAGTGAAGACTACGGCGTCATCGCCGTCAAAGACGGCGCTCTCGTCCCCTCTCCCCAACCCCCAGCCAAACCTCCTCTACCCAAAATACCCCAAATTCCCCCTCCTCCCCAGCCTGCCCAGACCCTGTCGCCCATCCCTCTGTGCTAGTTCCCCTCCATCCCAATTCCCCCTCCCCTCAACCCACCCCTCTCTTGACCACCCCATCGCCGGAATCGGTGATCACCCCTCCCACCTCCTTGGGAAATTTGTCCACCTCCGAGGAGGACGAGGGAGTTGTTTCGGGGCCAGCCGTCATTCATAACGGTATGTTTCCTTTTTTGTTGTTGAAAATGTGTTGATCTAATCCTTTGTCTGTGCCTTTTCCTTTTTTTGGTTTGCCAAAAGTTTTGTTATATATCTGTTGGTATTTACATTTCACTGCTGATTTCCCCATACACATATCCCACATGGCAAAACAGTCAAACTTGTCTGTCTGGCTTCCGTTTTGTTTTTTTTTATGGTTTTTTGTTTGTCCATTTTTGGGGGCTTCTGGGTTTTGGTTAAAATGTGCTTTTTGCCACACTATTGTCACTTTTTGATAACTCTCTTTTGCTTGTGTTTTTTTGGAGATTCTTAAATTATGGATTCATTGTAGTAAGCACCACAATTTTCTAACCCACAGAGGACCAGAGGCGTTTGGCGGACCTAGCCGGGTGCGTCCAAGTTATGCGGGGACACGTGATCGGCCTGCTGGTGGTCCTAGATCGTATGGCAGGGATCCTGCGTCCCTAATTTTTTTATTTTATCCTCAAATTATTTTTCATAATTAAAAAGTTACATTTTGAGTTTAGTCTCATTCCTTGTCTCAAAATCTTAGATTGTTTAAACTTACATAAGTAGACTCTTGCAGCAAGTATTTGCAACTAATGTCACTAAGATTGTGTTATGTTGTTTTTTTTAAAGCAGGCACATGAAACAGCTAACAGTAACAATCAGTTTTGCGAGTTTTCATTTTTTTCTTTTTTCACTTTAAATATTTTACATGTTCCAATTTTGGGGGAAACCTGCTTAGGCCGAGATTCCAAAGCATACTGATTCTACATAATACCTTTAGGTGCTGGTTTGGACCCACAAAGCATAGTTAAATAATGTGCAAATTGCGACATTACAGGATTAACCCTTAAGCAAATTTAACGTGGGTGAACCTGCTTACACTTGGTTGTAATGTACAAGAAAATTTTTGGAATTACAAAAGCAAAAAATGTATTCACCACATAAACAAAAAACAAAAGTGTTGGTTCACAAACAATACACACAGTGATAACAAAATGTAAAAACCAGCAAACACCATAAGAAAAATTAAAAGAAAAATCAAGAACTGGTTGACGAATGAGCATGCCAACATGATTCAACAAATGTTGCGTTTCAAATTTGGGTCCAGAATATATATCCAATGTGTCCCCATGAAGTTATTTTTGGGTAGCAGGAAGTAGTCATCATTTCAGTCCAAAAGATTATAAAATAAAACACAAGATGGGAAATAATAAACCAATTAATTTGATGGTCTCAAAAAATCCTTACGACATTGTGTCAAAGAACTTCTTTTGTGCCAATAATTACCTAAAATATCTGGCCACCACATCATCACGTATGGCCCCCCCACATACTGACCTCCGACCAACCACGGGTGGGCCATCCTCAGGCAAGGCATCCTCTGGCTGCATTGGGACACCACTCCTTATGGCGATGTTGTGAAATATCCCACACAGGACCACAATTTTCGAAACCATATCCGGCAAATACATGAGTTCGCCACCAGAGCAGTGGAGGCATCTGAATCGGCCTTTTAAAAGGCCGATACAGCGCTCCACCACTTGCCTGGTGGCTGTAAGTGTGGAATTAAAATTACTTTGTGGCCCTGGTGTGGGAGCCAAATAAGGAGTGAGCAGCCAGGGCGTGCAAGGGTAGCCACTGTCTCCTGTGAAAAAGAAGTGACAACATCAGGAACACTGTGTATCAAGCTTAGCATTGGTATGTACTAAAGGTCTCCACTTACCCAGAAGCCACGCATCACCAGCTTGTAGGTTGTCTAATATTTGCCATATCCCTGATTGCCGGATGACGAATGAGTCATGTGCACTCCCGGGTAATTTTGCATTCAGGGACAGGATCTGGAGGGAGGCATCACATACCACCATTACATTCAGTGAGTGATAGTGTTTGCGGTTCCTAAAAATGGCCTCCAGCCGTGCTGGAGGCTGAAGTGGTATGTGAGTACCATCCACAACCCCTATGATGTGTAGGAAGCCAGCTATTTGGTAAAAATTGGCCTTGGCCACACTAAGGGCACCCATATCCAAAGGCATTTTAATAAAATGATGGAGGTGCTTGAAAAGGGCCTCCATCACTGCCCTCAGAATCCTTGAAAAGGAGGATTGGGATATTCCCGCAACTATTCCCACCGTGGTTTTAAAGGATCCTGAGGCACAGAAATGTAACACCGCCATAAATTGCGTAAGTGGTGGTATTGCTGTAGGACTGTCAATTTGCCGCTCAAGATCACTCTCTATTAATGAGAGAGTGTCTATGATGATTTGGGGCGGAAGACGGTAGCGTCTTAACACCTCATCATCGGGCATTCCAAAAAGGGTGACACGTGTTTGATATATCTGGGGCCTTGCACGCCTATGATGCCTACGCCTGGGACGAGATTGAGGTTGGTCGGCTTCCGGGAGCATGGCCAGAACAATCCGACCAAGATCAACCTGAAATGGCAAGAAATGAATGTAAGGTTTGTTTGCCCCCCCAAAAAATGAAAAATACTTATCTTTACGATACAATCCAATGATGCTTACATGCCGGGGTATTGTCATGATTTACAAAGCCTAAAAAACAAAATACCCGAACAAGGTAAAAATGTTTGGTGGCCATTTAGGATTCTTAATTTGGTAAAAGACAAAACATAAAAGGGGATAAACACACATTTCTCCAAAAAGCAAACCGACAGTGCACAGATTTCCACAATTTGGGGCCCAAAAAACAACCAAGATTGCTAACGGTAAATATCACCCAATTTAACTACAGAAAATAAGCAGACAAAAATGCGCTAATTAGTTCGCAATTTAACTACAGAAAATAAGCAGACAAAAATGCGCTAATTAGTTCGCAATTTAACTACACAAAATAAGCAGACAAAAATGCGCTAATTAGTTCGCAATTTAACTACAGAAAATAAGCAGACAAAAATGCGCTAATTAGTTCACAATTTAACTACAGAAAATAAGCAGACAAAAATGCGCTAATTAGTTCGCAATTTAACTACAGAAAATAAGCAGACAAAAATGCACTAATTAGTTCGCAATTTAACTACAGAAAATAAGCAGACAAAAATGCGCTAATTAGTTCGCAATTTAACTACAGAAAATAAGCAGACAAAAATGCGCTAATTACTTCAGACATTTCGGAAACACAAAACCAAAGGAAAAAACTGTAAGGTGCACAAAAGTTGCATAAAAAATGACATGAACATTTAACAAACAAGTGAAAATCCAAACTTACCAATACAGGATATATAAGTCACCGGACAAAAAGGTCGTTGGGGCAGAGCCAAAAGAAACCTACAAAAGGATAATTTTGAAAAATTTAGAGAGCAAAAAAAAAGGATATCCAAATTGAACAAAAGGAAGACGTCAAAAAACTTACCAAAAAAATACACCACAACTAAAAGAACCACACCAAAAAAGCGAACGGAAAGATAACTCCAAAAAAACGCACAGAAAAAAACGCCAAACACCGCCAAATACAATTCCCGCCAACAATCCACTCCGACCAACGTAACCTCCAACAACCAACACCCGCCACCTAGACTCGAGACGGCCAAAGCCATAAATAGTGTTTCTTTTCCCACTCAAATTAAGGAGGGATCATAGGAACGCACAATCAATGATGCGGCCGAATAATAAGGACGCATGTATAAATACGTTACGAGCAAAAAAAAACGGTCTGGTGTATTTCTTGGTTTGGAATAAGAAATGGCTACAGACCAGCCAAACAATGGCCAAGAGGCGGCCGGTAAGTTTTTCAGGCATTTCCAAACAAGGATTATTTTGAGACAAAATATAGTGAAAGTTTGCAAGCTAAAATTTCACAATTTTATTGAAAATAGGTGTGGAGGATGACATGGAAGAGGCTGCTGGGCCCAGTATTCCGGGAAAAGCAGGGAAAAAGAAAAGGCAGCCACAATTCACAAGAAAGGAGATGGAGGTTTTGGTTCAGAAGTGTGTGGACATCCTGCCACAGGCAGACAGGAATATGGGTGCAAGCCAGAAGTGGAGAATGTGGGAGGAGATAGCCAGTGCTGTCAATAGGGTGGGTGATTATGTCCGTCTAGCCCGGGATGTCAAACGGCGGTAAGTAAAAACTTGACCCCCCCAAAAAAACAGATTGAAATAATGCAGGAATAATGCCTACTTTTTCACCCACAGATGGCAAGACTTCAAATATCGCCTGAAACAAAAAATGACTGACAGGGCTAGGCATGCAAGGGGGACAGGTGGGGGTCCCACCCCTGTGTCATTGGAGTTTAATGATTTGGAAGAGCTGGCACAGGGGTGTGTGCAGGATGTGGAGGTGTTTGGCGTGTCCAACATGGATACGGACATGCCAGACTTTGCGGCTCCTCATGTTGTCCCAGGTAAATGTTGTGATGTAACCAACTCTGAAATGTTAATGTGACAATATGTAGATTGTAATGTTCCTATTTTCTCTTTTTTCTCACAGAGACACAGGCGGATGAGTCTGCTCCAGAGGGGAGCCTTGGCCGCAGAATTTCTGCTGGCTCTGCAGGGGAGGAACCAGTACATCCAGCTGAGGACCCTGCAGAAGCCAGTCCTGGGCAATCCCCCTCGCAGGCAGTGGCACTCCTCACAGAACGCAATTTTAAATCGGATTCCCATACAGAGATTCTGCAGAGGATGGACGCCAGTCTGCTACGGGTGGCTGAGGCCCTGGAGCAAAATGCGGCGGCCTACGTGACCATTGGTCAGGCCCTGGCTGAAAATACCAGGGCCAACATCTGAATTGCCAATGCCCTGGAGCAGCTCGTTCGCCAGCACATGGTGGAGCCGACCTCCCTTCCTGCCGGAACATCAGGATCCTCCACCTCTGGCACAACAACAGCCATTCCTCCAAATGTGCCTAGCCCTGTGCCTAGTCCAGAGGCCACAACATCTGCCTCTGGACAGGCCAGCCAGAGGACATCCCGGAGCCGGTCTGGCGCCCACCCTACCCCAGCCAAACGGGGAAAGAAACGATGACAGCTTTGGCTACTTTGCCCACACTCCGTCTGTGCTTGCCCCATATTCCTTTCTGGCCAAAACTTCCCTCTCCTTTCTTGTGAATTGTTTTTATTAATTTTGTTGTTTTTGTGCCAAAAATATAATTTAAACAAAAAATATGTGTCAAATATTAGTGGGTAACAAGGACCCCAAAAATGTACGTGACAATGCACATGATTTGTTTAAAAATGTGTTTTGCAAATAAAACCTACAAATTGTTCTCAACTGTATTGTGACATTAATTGACAATTGTTATATAGTTAATTCTGTCCCACAAGGGAAAAACAAAGGCCCTCATTCAGAGCCGCACGTTAACAACAGTACGCTCGTTGCGTTCCGATGTTGACTAACCGCGCATGCGTCGGTGTTACACCGCGCATGTGCGTACGGCAGATTGCGAGCTTTTTTTCTCTCGTTCCTAAAATAGCGTACAGGAAGTGACATGTCAAATGTGATTGACAGAACAGGGCGTTTTTGGGTGTTGACGGGGGTGGAGATGAAAAAACGCAGGCGTGGCGAGGCGTTTTTGGGGCGTACATACATTAGCAGATGCGAACGTCAAATGTGTTCGGACCGTCTCATACGTCACTGAAACATCCGCTTTCCCTTCAAAATGCTCGCACAGCTTAGGGTCAGGATTACTCGACCACATTGGCGATGGCCTTCTCCTCCGTCCCGGGACTCCACGATGGTGCAGCGATTAATCGTGGCTGGTCAGTAAAGTAATTAGTGTTGGATTGAAATCCGGCTTGGTATGTGTTTGGAAAGCAGTTTATTGGGATAGCACAAAAGCGTACGCAGGTGGAAATCAGAGCTGCTAATGTCATGATTACATAATCAATTAGCGTACATTTTTGGGCTTTTATTTTGGCCACAATTTGGTGGTTATGGCCTATTGTAACAATAATGTCATCATCTTTTAATTAGCTCCCCTTTTTTTTGTTTACTGTGGAATTTGCATCGCTATGTGTTTTTTTAAACGTTCCTTAAAGAGGCCTTTTTTTTTAAAAAAGAGGGTCAGTTTTTGTGTTTAAGGCCAGGATTAAATGTAACCCATTTGTACAATAATGTCACAATACAATGTCAGTGTTTTGTTTTTAATTTATTGTTTACACACAAACAAATTGGCATAATATTGTATTGCCTTTTTTTGTGGCCAAGATATTTGATAAAAAAAAAAAAAAAACATAACTACTAACATAAGCGTAAATACAAAATTTAAAAACATTTCACAAGAAAGGAGAGGGAAGTTTTGACCAGAAAGGAATATGAGCCAAGCACAGAAGGAAAGTGGGAAAAGTCGCCATTGCTGTCACCGTTTTCTCGCCCGTTTGGCTGGGTGAGGGTGGGCGCCAGACCGGGTCCGGGATGCCATCGGGCTGGCCTGTCCAGAGGCAGATGTTGTGGCCTCTGGACTAGGCACAGGGCTAGGCACATTTGGAGGATTGCCTGATGTTGTGCCAGAGGTAGAGGATCTGGATGTTCCGGCAGGAAGGGAGGTCGGCTCCACCATGTGCTGGCGAACGAGCTGCTCCAGGGCATCGGCGATGCGGATGTTGGCCCTGGTATTTTCCGCCAGGGCCTGAGCAATGGTCACGTTGGCCGCAGCATTTTGCTCCAGGGCCTCAGCCACCCGTATCAGACTGGCGTCCATCCTCTGCAGAATCTCCGTATGGGAATCCGATTTAAAATTGAGTTCTGTGAGGAGGCCCACTGCCTGCGAGGGGGCACGCCCTGGACTGGCTTCTGCAGGGTCCTCAGCCGGATGTACTGGTTCCTCCCCTGCAGAGTCAGCAGAAATTCTGCGGCCAAGGCTCCCCTCTGGAGCAGACTCATCCGCCTCTGTCTCTGTTAGGAAATTGGAGAAAAGACTCACATTAGAATCTACATATTGGCACAATAGCATTTCTGAGTTGGTGACATCACAAGACTTACCTTGGCCAACATGAGGAGCCGCAAAGTCTGGCATGTCCGTATCCATGTTGGACACGCCAAACACCTCCACAGCCTGCACACACCCCTGTGCCATCTCTTCTAAGTCTGTCAACTCCAATGACACAGGGGTGGGACCCCCACCTGTCCCCCTTGCATGCCTAGCCCTGTCGGCAAGTTTTTGTTTTAGACGATATTTGAAGTCTGCCCATCTGTGGAATGAATTTGGAACCATTATCCTTTTTTTTACAATGGGGTTTGTTTATAGGATGGGAAAGTGTTTACTTACCGCCGTTTGACATCCCGGGCTAGACGGACATAATCACCCACCCTATTGACAGCAACGGCGACCTCCTCCCACATTCTCCACTTCTGGCTTTGGCTCATATTCCTGGCTGCCTGGGGCAGGATGTCAACGCACTTCTGGATCAAAACCTCCATCTCCTTGCTTGTGAAATGTGGCTGCCTTTTTTTTTTTGCAGCTTTGGCGGGTTGACTGGGGCCAGCAGTCTCTTCCATGTCATCCTCCTCACCTATTTGGGTAAATATGCAGATTTAGCCACTTCACAACTTGCACAATATTATGTTTTAAAATACTCATTGACACAAAATGCATGAAGGCCTTACCGCCGCAATTTTGACCATTGTTTCCCTGGTTTGAAGCCATGTCTCTGCTTCCAGCATGAAATCATCCAGAAATTCTATGTGATTTCGTGACGTATTTATACATGCGTCGTTAGTTTGCGGCCGCATCATTGATTGTGCGTCCCTATGATTCATCCTTAATTTGTGCGGGAAAATAAACACTATTTATGGCTTGGTGTGTGTGGATTCGAGGTGGGGTTGTTGGAGTGTTGTCGGTTAAGTGGTTTGGATTTGGTTGGTTGGTTGCGTTTGGAGGATTTTGGAGAGTTGTTTTTTTGTTTGTTTTTGCTACATTTCTTTGGTTTTTCCGTTCGCATTTTTTTCATTTTTTCAACATCCTTTCCTGATTTGGTAAGTTTTGTGCATTCAAATTTGTGGCCAATTGGTGTATTCTTCTGTTTTGTGGTTAGTTAATTTGTTTAACACTCATTTCATCTTTTTAAGTTTTTTTTTGTTTTCGGACCCAAAGAAGTTTTTTGAGGACATCTTATATATTCGAGTTGGGTAAGTCCATTTTTTGTCTTGCATTTGCGAATGAATTACGGCATTTTTGACTGTTGGTGTAGCGCCTTGCATTTGCGAATGAATTACTGCATTTTTGACTGTTGGTGTAGTGACTTGCATTTGCGAATAATTTACCGCATTTTTGACTGTTGGTGTAGTGACTTGCATTTGCGAAAAATTTACCGCATTTTTGACTGTTGGTGTAGTGACTTGCATTTGCGATTAATTTACCGCATTTTTGACTGTTGGTGTAGTGACTTGCATTTGCGAATAATTTACCGCATTTTTGACTGTTGGTGTAGTGACTTGCATTTGCGAATAATTTACCGCATTTTTGACTGTTGGTGTAGTGACTTGCATTTGCGAATAATTTACCGCATTTTTGACGGCTTATTCATCATATAATCCAGTTTTGCTTTTCCCTTTTCCATTTTTTGGGTCCATTTGAACCCTATTTGACGTACGGTGTGCAATGTAGTTTTCATCGATGGCCAAATGTGTTTTTCCGCTATTTTCTGTGTTGGCTTGCAACAATTTTTAAACCAAAAAAACACCCTCTAAATTTTTGAAGTCTCATTGTTGCCTTTTTTACAGTTTATACGTATCATGACAATACCCCGGCATGTAAGCAGCTATGGATGGTATCAGAAAGCTAAGTTGTTTTTTCTTACTTTTGGGGTGGGTCAAAAGCCTTACATTGTAAACTTTGAATTTCAGGTAGATCTGGGGCGAATTGTTCTGGCCCTGCTCCCGGAAGACGACCAACCTCAAACTCGTCCCAGGCGTAGGCATCGTAGGCATGCAAGGCCCCAGATATTTCGAACACGTGTCACCCTTTTTGGAATGCCCGATGATGAGGTTTTAAGACGCTACCGTCTACCTCCCAAAATCATCATAGACACTCTCTCATTAATAGAAAGTGATCTTGAGCGGCAAATTGACAGTCCAACAGCAATACCACCACTGACGCAATTTATGGCGGTGTTACATTTCTGTGCCTCAGGATCGTTTCAAACAACGGTGGGAATAGTGGCGGGCATCTCCCAATCCTCCTTTTCCCGGATCCTGAGGGCAGTGATGGAGGCACTTTTCAAGCACCTCCATCATTTTATTAAAATGCCTTTGGATATGGGTGCCCTTAGTGTGGCCAAGGCCAATTTTTACCAAATAGCTGGCTTCCCACACATCATAGGGGTTGTGGATGGTACTCACATACCACTTCAGCCTCCAGCACGGCTGGAGGCAATATTTAGAAACAGGAAACACTATCACTCCCTGAATGTAATGGTGGTATGTGATGCCTCCCTCCAGATCCTGTCCCTGAATGCTAAATTACCAGGAAGTGCACATGACTCCTTCGTCATCCGGCAATCAGGGATATGGCAGAAATTAACCAACCTACAAGCTGGTGATGCGTGGCTTCTGGGTAAGTGGAGACCTTTAGTACATAACAATGTTAAGCTTGATACACAGTGTTCCTGATGTGGTCTATTTTTGTTCACAGGAGACAGTGGATACCCTTGCATGTCCTGGCTGCTCACTCCTTATTTGGCTCCCACACCAGGGCCACAAAGTGCGTATAATTCCGCACTTACAGCCACCAGGCAAGTGGTGGAGCGCTGTATCGGCCTTTTAAAAGGCCGATTCAGATGCCTCCACCGCTCTGGTGGCGAGCTCATGTATGTGCCGGATATGGTGTCTAAAATTGTGGTCCTGTGTGGGATATTTCACAACATTGCCATAAGGAGTGGTGTCCCAATGCAGCCAGAGGATGCCTTACCTGAGGATGGCCCCCCCGAGGTTGGTCGAAGGTCAGTATGTGGGGGGGCCATACGCGATGATGTGGTGGCCCGATTTTTTAGGTAAGTTTGTTCAAAACTCCAGTGTTTATACCTAATGTGTTTGTTTTTTTTGGCAAACATCTAATTTTTTTTAAATTTTCTCACCATCTTCTGTTTGTTCACATAATCTTTGGCACTCCAACGCTCACTACTTCCTGCTACCCTTACCAAACCTGGATCTGGTCCTTTTGGGCATATATTCTGGAACCCATATCGCAACGCCATGTTTGTGGAATCATGTTGGCATGGTCCTTCGTCAACCAGTTCTTGATTTTGTGTTTTTTTTTTTTTTTTTCT